>BPLR01021488.1:0-34651 GCA_021605095.1 Caerostris extrusa
GTCCTGCTCTGAGCAAGACTTTTCTCGCCGAGCGATTTTTGGGAGGCTAGAGATATGTCAGATTAATGAACTCTGTTGCAGCATGTTTTGTTGAATTCTCTGTTCTTTTATTTTTTTCGTTGTTCTTTTTATTGCTGTAATTGTTCATAATCTGCCATTGAAAAAAAAAAATAGATCGTGCTTTTGGCAAGGAAATGATAGAAATCCTTGAAAGGACGGAATTTTTTAAACGATGGAAAACTGCATGATGTTTACAAAAATCGGGACTATTTTAGCAATGACTAATGCGATTTCACCATCAACACAAGAGGAAAACATACGATTTGTAGATTAACCCAAATGGGTATTTTAGTAAAATAGAATGCCGAGTAAGACATAATTGATATATAGATCAGGTGGCCAACCTGCGGCCCATCGTGAACATTTTTCCGCCTAAGATGTATCACACTTTTTACAAAATATATTTATTTTACAATGGTCAAAGTAGTGAAAACAAATATATTAAAAAAATACATTATGTGCATCCCTATATTCAAAAATAAATTATAGAAATGATGAGAAAAAATGAACTCTGATTTTAAAAATAATATTCTTGCGAATATAGGACATATATTGCCTGTTTGCCTTTATGAGTTTACAGTTCTGAGTACCCAGAATAATTAAATTATGTTCTGCGAACTCATGATACCCGCGCATCTTAAATATGCCCAGCTGATTGTTAATAGCAGAGCAAACCAGACTCTTAGTTGAAGGTGTTAGCGCTTTTTCATTCAACTTATACCTGCGAATCGTTTTTTCCTAAAATGAAACTGACCCAACACAAAAACACGCCCAAACATAACGGACGCTGATCTGCAACACCTATTACGATGAGCAAATCCCAAATGGCGATCGATTCGCAAAAGCTAGTGAAACAGTGGAGAAACACATATCGCACTCGTAAAATAAATATTTTTTCAATGATTTCATTTTTTTTTTATTTCATTTATTATTATATGAATTTATTATTAATTTATATCATATTTTTGTGTTATAGATTTCGTTACAATGTGCGTTTAACATCATTATTATTCTATTATCTATGTTCGCATGTAAGAATAATAGTAAACACAAAAATAATACCTCATTATATTTCAATTTCTCATTCCGAAAAATATCTGTAGTGTGTCTAAATCTAATGTGGGGATATGTAATTTTATATGAGACCCGCGGAGTTAGGATGCATTTCCAAAGTGGCCCGCAAGATCATTTGGGTTGGCCATCCATGATATAGATAATAAATGGAATATAGAATAACGACAATTGATAGAAACCGACTCTATAATAGTTTTTTCATTTATTAGTGAATTGTTATATTTTTATGTTTTACTGTTATGTTTTTAATTAACAATTCATTATTATGATAAATGAATTGTTGCTCCTGTGATATAGTGACTGATATTTAGTTCTATGATTTAAGAAAGAACATGGGCAAATAGTGAGACATAATAACTATTGCTATATATATATATATATATATATATATATATGTATATACATTCCGGAATATATAGGAGGGACATATACATATGGTTTTTTTTTTTTCGTTCTAATGCAGCTGGCAAACACTTAGACAGCTTGGTCTTGATGTCTTAAAGCAAGCGCTGCACAGACGTAGCTTTGCATTACCCAGGGGCGCGTGTCACTTGGAAGATAAGTCACGGACGCGGAGTCACAATGCCCCCGCAACGCTCTACGATCCTATTAGGACCGGGACCTACGGTTTAAAAATGCATTCCGAACCAATACACACATCCATGGCACCACCGGGACTCGAACCCGAAAACCTGTGGTACCGAGCGATAGAGCACTACCCATTCGCTCAACAGGCCCCTAAAGCAGTAAGATAATACTAGCTAGCCACTCAGCCATCAGGCGCCATATATATATATATATGTTCATGTATATATTTTATAACATATATAGAATGAAGTTTAAATATAAATGGGAATTAATAAAATAATGTGAATTAATGAATTAATATGAATTAATAAAATAACTTCACTTTGAATATTTCAAAGGCAAAAATACAATTTTATCTGAAAATATATGCATTTTAGGATGAAAGCTTGAGAAATAATAATAAAAAAAAAAAAAAAAAACATTGTTGGGAATGGGATGATTTTGAGATTAGAAAACTTTTCTGCAATGTGTTACAGACTACCCAGATCCGCCCCAGGCTATTCGGGCAAACTTCTCCCCCTCATTCCTCTCAACCCTTTTAACCCCGCTTCGTAAAATGCACTCTAATTGAAAAGTTATCTCCCGTTCGCCCACACTTCTCACCCCTTTTGAGGAGGCAGAAATTTTTTCTAAAAATTCTCAAGAATACTTCATTTCACTCACTTCTGCTTTGCTAACCTAAAATGGAGCTTGCATCGGACAATTTAAAACGTGAAACACGTCATAGAATACGTCCCTCTAACACAGGGGTCTCCAAACTAAGGCCCGCGGGCCAAATCCGGCCCGCCAGTGTCATCCATCCGGCCCGCGACAGCGAATAGCTTATTGCTGCTGTAATAAGTTGGATAAAAAAACACAGAAAGATAATAACTCGGTTTTTTATTGACTTGCTAGGAGAAGCTTAATGACAAGCATAATACGCAGAAAATTTAACTTAAGCACAACAACTAACAAATAATTGAAATGAATCCCACTAACATTATAAACTAGTGAACATCCCGCGGTTAGCCTCGCTAGTTATATTGGGGTAAAGAGTATCGCATATGTATGTATATCGATGTTTGGAATGTATATATGCTGAATCAAACATATGATTTTTATCCTGAAAATCCCTCAGAACGAAAAAAGCTAAATTAATGAGAATGAAATTGTGGGGTATCCACTTGTAAAAAATACTAATGAGGTTTGTGTAATTGTAATTTTTCACTGACAATAGTTTGTAGTTAGCAAGTATAAACTCGCTCAGAGCGCGTACTCGGTGACTAGTCTAGAAATTATAGATAATGGCAGAAAAATGAAAACGGTTTTGGCCCTTGGTACTTACTGAGTAAACAGTATGGCCCTAAGGCTGGAAAGTTTGGAGACCCCCTGCTCTAAAAGATCGGTTACCTAATTCACTGCTTATAATCCATAATAAGTCACCGTATAACCTGTAGGCATCATTTGCAAATGAAAATATTTAAAAAAATCCCTACGCTTTTTTATCACATTCCCTGGGTTAATCTGGGGGCTGGTATCCACTGCAGGCAAATAGTCTTGTTTCGGCAACACAGAGACCCCATAGTAGATTGGCAGTTCTTAACAACCTGAGAATAAGGAGCTCTTGTAGGTTCGGTTTGTTGCTCTGAGGTCACACGAGGGCTAAACAGACCGGGACCTGCAGTTTAAAGGGGATTCCTAACCACTCACAATCATTCATGACACTGCCAGGATTCGTACCTGAAGCCTCGGATACCAAAGGCCAGAGCGCTATCCAATTGTAATAATAGCTTCAGAATAAGGTGCCCTTGTAGAATCAGTCGCCTTCAAGGCGGTTTTTGAGTCGGAAAAAAATGACAACTTTAAAAACTATTTATGAAGCTGGAACTGAGAAAGTGCAGTACGAGTGGCCTCAATCTGACCATCGACAGCTGTTCTATGTATTACCATTCAGGAACAGAAAGTAAACGAATCACAATAGACCCTCTGCTCCAAAACCAATTCAATTTTCCATGCAAGAGAGCCAATAATTTTAATTATGTTATATTATATCAATGGGGACCTGATGGCCGAGCGGCTAGCACTCTGGCGCTCGATACCACAAGTTTCGGGTTCGAATAACGACGGTGCCGTGGATGTTTGTAGTGGTTCGGAATACACTTTAAACCGTAGGTCCCGCTCTAACAAGATATTAGATTGTCACAGAACCCAATCAGACTTCTTCTCACCCACATCATTCCCAAACTGTAAAGCGCCAACTCAGCTCTAGGCACAATGATGTGATGTGGTGTGGTGTGGTGTAGTAGTAGTTCCTATTTTCAGAAACGAGGAGACTCGATGGCGATTGTGTTCAATGTGTGTAAAACATCTCGCAATAATAACTAGGCTGCTTGGTGGATAAAGGGCCTTGGCGTTGAGAATCTTGGAGGAGACTACTTCTTTGGACAAGTCATTTCTGTAAGACATTCCCATCTTCATTCATAAAGGGCGTAAAGGGTTATTGAGAAAATAGTGGATTCAAATATTGTACCCTACCATCGTCTTAACGTTACTTTGAGATCTAAGAACTATTCTAAAAAAGCCTTTAAAGGGTGTTTTTTTTGTAAAAGGTGTCAAACGAGATATTTAAAAAAAATTTCCATTAATTGTTATTAACAAGATCGTAGAGCGTTGCGGGGGTATTCTTACACGCGTCCGTGCCTTATCTTCATACTACACGCCCCTCCTGGGTAGTGCTGAGTGACTAACGTCGGCGCAGCGCTGGCCTTAAGGCATACAAGACAACTGTCTAAGTGTTTGCCAGCTGCATTAGAAAGAAAAAGAAATATTATATCAATGTGCTAGAATGAATAGATTTCCCTTGCCTTCTATGCAAGTTTAACTTTTTTCCTTTTGCAAACAAAAGCTTCTCTTTTAATGCAAATAGTTCAAAAACAACATTAAGGAATTAAAAAAAAAAAAAAAAAAAAACGAATGCGCAATAAAAAATCAAACAAAGGAACCGTTAGGCCCACGGTTCAAGAACCGCGGTTCATCATTTCCTGAACTGTCTCAAAAGAACGCCTCCGCGGTGTGGTCGCGCACTTAATCGGTCTTCCTATCGGGAATGATACGCTCGTTGCCACCGAAGCTCATCCCCCTCCCTCTCCCCCAACTCCACAAACACAGAAAAAAATATAGGGGAAAAAAGGGGGTTGCAGAAGGCACGAGCGTCTTCATTCACTCGTGCTAATTGAAGACTCAGGGCGTGACGTCATCCTGATCGTCATGGCAACAGATAGACGCTACTTTAGAAAGAGGTGTCCCGAGGGAATGCCTCCGGGAACATCTTCGCTTACGCTCGTGGCGACCCGCTATTTTTTCTCTTAACTGGATGCATTTGTAGCATTAAAATACATATTAATATAATATATGAATTACATTAATACAAACATCAAAATATACATATATAAATGTATACAAGAAAAAGATTCATAAATATATATATATATATGTCTAATGCAGCAGACAATACAGAGACAGTTTTCTTTATGCCATAAGCAAGGACTGCACCACTGTGACTCCTTTAGATCTACCCAGGATGTACGTGTAGCTTGAAGATAGGCTCGTGACCCAGTGGCAACTTGTGGAGCTGACGTGCAGGAGGGCCTACGTTCGGTACCAATGGCGCCATTGTTGTGATCACTGATTTCAGAAACAAGGGTTGGTTTGATTTGTCGCTCTACGGTCATCTTGTGCACACAAGGGCTAATTAGACCGGGACCTACACTTTAAAGTGGATTCCGTACCACTATAGACATCCATGGCAGCAGCGGGACTCGCACCCGAAACCTGCGGTATCGGGAACCAGGGCGCTAGCCACTCGGCCGAAAATTAAAATTACAATTAATTGTGTTTCAAATTTTTAAGCGGTTCTGGAACACACACACATTCATACACCAATATATATATATATATAACATATACTTAGTGTAGATAATATATATATATATTATCTACACTATGCATATATATATAGATAGATAGATAGATAGATAAATCCATGAAAGGGATAAAGGGTTATTTAGAAAATAGTAAATAGTTGATTTAAATATTGAACTCTACCATCGTTTTAGCGTTAATTTGTGTAAGAATCATATATATATATATATATATATATATATATATATATATATATATATATATATATATATATATATATATATATATATATATATATATATATAAAGAATAAAGAAATAATGATAGCTATATTGAGTATAGCTCTCTCTTTCTTTTCTCTCTCTCTATATATATATATAGAGAGAGAGAGTGAGAGAGAGCTATACTCAATATAGCTATCATTATTTGCTCATATTCTTTCTTAAATCATAGAACTAAATATATATCATTATATCACAACAGCAACAATTCATTCATCATAACAATGGCATAACAAAAAAAAAAAATTAGTATATAGTCAGTTTCTATCAATTACTCGGTGTTCTTCTATCAATTATCCTTATTTTATATTCCATCTATTATCTATATTCTATCGATTATCACTTACTCGATATTCTAATTTATTAAAATACCCATTTGGGTTAATCTACTAATCGTATTTTTTCCCCACGTGTTTTACTTTTCGTCATTCATCATTATTAAAATTGTTGCGATTTTAATAAACATCGTGCAGTTTTTCAATCCTTTCTATTAGCTCACACTCTCCTGTATATATCTGGTTCGAATTTTCAATCGTTCATAAAATACTTTTTTATTCATCCAAATAAGTTCGAATACATTTTATTTGAACTTGAAGTGGATGACACTGGATATTGATACATTTTTTCGAATATTAATTCAGTAATTAAATTTAATTCATTAATTTTAGTTTTTTTAGATTTAAGTTGCATGTATCTACCGATAGATGGCCTCAGATAAACTTAAAAAAATGAATGAAACTTATTTATAAAGGACTTTCTGCAATAGAGTGAAAAAAAAGTAGAATTGACTTTAACATTTTTTTTTAATATTACTTGTTCCATCATTAAAAAATTCCGTCATTTCAAGGATAAAGACATGTCAAGATAAGACATATAATAATTGACAGCATCTCGAGCCAAAAGTAAGCACTTTTCGGCCAACGGATTTATCATGCCCATCTCGTCGATAAACAGAAGTTTAAGATTGTAATTGATATACTAACATGCGTTGCCCTACCCAAAAACTGCATTGTAGAAAATGTCACACCGCGAATATATTCTCCATGTTCCAATAGATGTGCATACTCATTTTCATGGTTATCGTTTGAACGGTCTGTAAGATGAAATGCTGCAGCATCCTCTGGTTGCGACTGACAACAAAGATGATAGCATAAAACCATTCTCCGTGTTTCGTCAAACACACACACAAAATTTCATCCAAAAAGTAAAACTAATTTTAAATTTAAATTTCTCGGGCATATGGAATTTCTTCTTTTTAGGTTGCTGGCACTGTACTTGACATCTGTGTGAAATTTCACGTCAAAATATTCATTAGTGTTTGAGTTACACTTGGCTTTGTGAGACGCTAAAACTGATTCCGGAGATTTTTGAAATGTCGGAATTAATCGATCAAAGAACTTGTATTCAATTTTGTTTGCGGAAGGAATATTAGTGTGCGGAAACGTATAGAATGTTGCAGAAGGCATTCTGTGAGCAAACTACATCGGAAAGAAATGTTTACAGGTGGTATAAACAGATTAAAGAAGGCAGAGAACACGTTGAAGAACACTCTGGTCGACCCTCAACATCAACCGACGAAAGCTCACATCCAAAAAAGATTTGGTGCTTGCAAACCGTCGATTAATTAGAGACCTTGCTGAGGATGTTGGATTTCAAAAGGATCGGTCAATTCCATTTAAAAGATGTTTTGGGCCTCAAACGCGTCAATCTCGATGGTACCGAAAACACTGAATTTTTGGAAAACATCGTCGCGTTGAAGTGTGTGAAACAATGCTTTCTGACTATCAGAAGAAGTTGAAATGCATCATAACTGAGATGAGACTTGGATGTATGCTTACGACTCGGAAACAATCGATCAATCAAACGAATATCGTGACAAAGGTGAAGCAAGACAGAAACGAACACGCCAAAGTCGTTCAAAAATCAAGGTCATATAGAATGTTTACTTCGATTACTGTGCCAAACTGTCAACAATGAATATTTTTGAGTATTATGTGTCGTTTGCGTGTAGCTATTCACAAAAAGAGGCCAAATTTACGGAAAGAAAACTCCTGGTTTTTGCATGACGATAAGCGCCAACTCACACTGCATTGTTTCTTCGTGAAACCCATATCCACAGCCACCGTATTCACCTGATTTAGCACCGTGTGACTTCTGGCTATTCTCTAAACTCAAAAGACCCTCCGAGACACCGTTTTGAATCGATTGAAGAGATTCAACATGAATAGGCGCGCGTTTTGAAGGCCATCCCTGCCGATAACATTTTAGCATGCATTGAGGATTGGATAAAAAGTTAGCATAAGTGCATTGTGTCAGGAGGGAATTTTTTGAAGGCGATGAAAAAAATTTGGAAGAATAAATAAAAAGTTTTTGAAAAAAATAAAATTGGTTTTACTTTTGGGCACAGTAGTATACCCTTTCTTTCCGAAATGGTAATAATTTATATATACATGCATATTATATATATATATTAAATAAATTAATTTATATATTTATATATATATATATATATATATATATATATATATATATATTACATAAGTTTAATTTTGAGTGTATTAATATAAAATAAAATCCACTTTCAGAAGTTTCTAAAAACAAAAACACAGCAGCTCGCTATTTCGGAACAGAGGTCACGTGAGCAATCCGAGCGACCAATGTGCTCGCAAGAAGCGATTCGGCCTAGCGGAGGCACGTGCGCGGCGAAGTAGGCCGTTTCGTGACGAAGAGGTTCCCATTCTCAGGAAACCACCTGACCGCCGGGGAACATCATTAGGCGCTTCTTCTTCTTCTTCAAGGTGGCGGGGGTCATTGATTTCATCGAAAAAAATATCACCTTGCCGCGCATGCATAAGCAATCGGAATACATAAGCAAAACCGATTCACCATGATAAAATGAGATTCTGCATCATGGGGTGGCCAACCTGCGGCCCGCTTTGAATATTTTTCCGACCCGTGAGATGTATCACACTTTTACAAAATAAATTTATTTCACAATGCTCAAAGGAGTGAAAATCGATGCATAAAAAAAAATATATTATGTGTGCATCCATCTATTCAAAAAATGAACTGTCGAAATGATGAGGAAAAAATAAACTTTGATTTTAAAATAATACTCTTGAGAATACAGTACAGATAGTGCCTGTTTTATGGATGAGTTTATAGTTATGAGTATTTAGAATAATAACATTATATTCTGCGAACTCATGTGGCCGGGCATATTGGAACATCTAATACAGGGGTGACCAACCCAAATGATCTTGTGGGTCACTTTGGAACTGCATTCTAACTCTGCGGGCCGCACATCAAATTATATATCCCCTTATTAGATTTAGACCCACTATAGACATTTTTTCGGAGTGAAAAATTAAAACATAATGAGTTATTATATTTGCGTTTACTATTATTCTTACATGTAAACATAGATAATATAATAATAATGATACTAAACGCACACTGTAGAGAAATATGTAACATTAAAAATGAAATGCAAAAAATATATAAATATAAATGAAATAAAAAAAAAAATGGAATCATTAAAAAAATGTTCATTTGACTAGAGCGATATTCCTTTCTCCACTCATCATGAGTTCGCAGAATATAGCTTGACTATTCTGCGAACTCATAACTGTAAACTCATAAATAAAACAGGCAATATCCGTCCTGTATTCGCAAGAATATTTTTTTAAATCAAACTTAATTTTGTCTCATATTTTCAGCAGTTCATTCAGTTCCTTCTATTAGCTCACACTCTCCCTATATATATCTTGTTCACATTTTCAATCGTTCATAAAAACTTTTTTATTTCTCCACTCAAGTTCAAATAAATTTTTTTGAACTTGCAGTGGATGACACTTGATGTTAATACAGTTTTTTCAAATATTAATTTATTCCTTAAATTTAATTCATTAATTTTAGTTTTTTTTAGATTTAAGTTGCATGCATCTACCAATAGATGGCGCCAGATAAATTTTAAAAAATGAATGAAAATTATTTATAAAGGACTTGCTGCAATAGAGTGAAAAAAAGTAGGAATTGACTTAATTTTTTTTTTTTTTTTTATATTACTTGTTTTTGGATATATGACTGCACACACAATGTATTTTTTAATACATTGGTTTTCATTCCTTTGGACATTATAAAATAAATTTATTTTTGTAAATGTGTGATACATCTCACTCGCCGGAAAAATATTCAAAGCGGTCCTCATGTGTCCCGCGGGTCTCGGGTTGGCCACACCTGATTTTTATCAATGCACTATTCATATATTTGAAGCACTGCTACGCTCGATATTTAATGGGACTTCCTTAGTCATGTATGTGTGTAAGTAATATTTAGATAATTCATGCATCTTCCCTACAACGAAAATTAATTTTTTTTTTTTTAATTTCTAAATCAAAGCTAAAACTATTATTATAGCAACTAATGAATATCAAACTATTTTTGCGTATAAATATTATGAAATAATTTTATTTTAAATAATATTAATCAATATTAATAAATAAAGCAGAAAATATGATTTTTTAAAAGTAAATAATTGCATATGATCACGCATAAGGGAGTAAAACTCCATATTACATGATACATTTTCAATTATTGGATCAAAATTTTAAATGAATTTTTTATCAGCAAACGTATGAAAATGACATACACAAGAACAGAAATTATTTTAATTCTATGTTGTATAAATATTTTGGTATTCCTACAATAATGTGGCGGTCAATTGGAACTATATTAACAATATAAAGAAACAAAAAGAAACGTTGAAGTGCGTGAAACAATGCTTTCTGACTATCTGGACAAGTTGAAACGCATCATAACTGGAGATGAGACTTGGATTTATGCTTACGACCCGGAAACAACCGATCAATCGAACGAATAATGTGACAAAGGTGAAGCAAGACCGAAAAAAGCACGTCAAAGTCGCTCAAAAATCAAGGTCATGTTGACTGTTTTCTTCGATTACCGTGGTGTGATGCATTAAGAATTCCTTCCGCCGGGCCAAACTGTCAACAAGGAATATTATTTGAGTGTTACGCGGTGTTTGCGTGAAGCTATTGCAAAATGAGGCCACATTTAAGGAAAGACAACGTTTGGTTTTTGCATCACGATAATGCGCTAGCTCACACTGCATTGATTCTTCGCGACTTTTCGCCAAAAATGAAACCCATATCGTTTCACAACCACCGCATCACCTGATTTAGCCCGTGCGACTTCTGGCTATTCCCTAAATTCAAAAGACCACCGGGGCCACCGTTTTGAGTCGATTGAAGAGTTTCAACGTGAATAGCCGCACGCTTTGAAGGCCATCCCTGCCGGTGTCTTTTTAGCATGCATTGAGGATTGGAAAAAAGTTGGCATAAGTGCATTGTGTCCGGAGGGGATTACTTTGAAGGCGATGAAATAAATTTGGAAGAATAAACAAAGAGTTTTTGAGGAAAAAAATTGGTCTTACATTTTGGGGACAGTAGTATACCCTTTCCTTCCGAAATGTTAATAATTTATATATACATATATCTTATAAATATATAATAATTAATATAATATATATATATGCTTGCATATGTATATGTCGTCTTCAATCTTCTGAGGTGAGAGAGAACCCAACATCTTGAGGGGGTTGTTTCCACCTGCGCAAGGAAGAACTCTTTTCGGGCCCAAATTCAGCTGCGCCTCCTTTCATCTGCGCACGCGACCGTTGACCCCCTTTTCTTCTCGCCGCCCCTTCATTACGCTTTCTTCGGGTTCGTTGACTGCATTCCAACTTAATGACCAGACAATCCACTTCGGAAACGTTCTCTTCCAAATGACTTCCCCGCCTTCTGGAACTGAAACTGGGACAGCAACGAGGAATTTATTCGCGGAGATCTCGCAAAGCAAAAAGCCTTTCGTAGAAAAAGTTCTAAGAAATTCGATACCTTCTTGAAATAAGTGAGTAAATCCAGTAGCTGTATATCGCAGTCATGCTTATGATTTCAGATCCAATTTATATTCTGCCTCCGATTTTGATTCATCTCTGCCCCCCCCAAAGGACCATAAGACAAAGGCATATCCTTGTTTTATGTCATGAAACTTATGTCCTTGTCCTTGTTCAGGCAAGGCATATCTATGACTTATGGTATGACTTTGTTTATAGCAGACAAAGGCATATCCTTGTCTTATGACATGAAACTTGTCCATTGTCCTTGTTTACAGCAGACAAAAGCATATCCATAAACAAGGACAATGGACATTGTTTCATGTCATAAGACAATGACATGAAACTTGTCCATTGTCCTTGTTTACAGCAGACAAAAGCATATCCTTGTCTTATGACATGAAACTTGTGCCATTGTCCTTGTTTATAACAGACGAGGGCATTCCCTTGACTATTACTATCCTTACTTATTACCGTTGCAAATAGTTTTGCAAAACAAAGAGATAAAAAAATAGTTATTGTTAAAGTTATAATAAATCATGAAATAAATCATGATACTTTTTACTAAATCATGAAACTTGTGTCCTTGCCCTTGTTTATTGCAGACAAAGGCATATCCTTGTCTTATGGCATTAAACTTATGTCATTGTCCTTCTTTATATTAGACAAAGGCGTATCCTTGTCTTATGGCATGAAACTTATGCACTAAACTTGTCCTTGTTTATAGCTGACAAAGGATTGGGGCATAAGTTTTATGCCATAAAACAAAAAGAATCTTGTCTTATGGCATTAAAACTTATGCCCTCGTCCTTGTTTATAGCAGACAAAGGCATATCCTTGTCTTACGGCATGAAACTTAAGCCCTTCTCCTTGTTTATAGCAGAGTAAGGCCTATCCTTGCCTGTTACATGCTATCCTAACTTATTACTGAGTAACGTTGCAAATAGTTTGGCAAAAGAATTGACAAAACAAATAGATAAAAAAAAATAGTTATTGTTAAACTTATATTAAATCATGAAATACATCACGATACTGATTGCTAAATCATGAAACTTGTGCCCTTGTCCTTGTTTATAGCAGACAAAGAATTAGGGCAAAAGTTTTATGCCATAAGACAAGGATTCTTGTCTTATGGCATGAAACTTATGTCCTTGTTTATAGTAGACAAAGCCATATCCTTGCTTATTACATACTATCCTTACTTATTACTTAGCATCATTGCAAATAGTTTGGCAAAAAGACTTGGCGAAACAAATAGATAAAAAAATTCATTATTGCTCAGCCAAAGTATAATCGTTTATAATAAAGAATACCAATAACGACTTACAATAGTTATTGCAAGTCCCTTGTTTTAAGAGGAAAAAAATATATCATTTGCGTCCTACTTTTCGCACACACACAGAAAAAAAAAAAGCATTATTCATATAAGTTCATTCGCTACTTCCAACGAGCATTTAAGATCACAAAGGAGAGCGGCCACCGACCACCCCTTCCAAACTTTCAACCCCCCTTCCAATACACTTTATTTAATTCCTTTGGAACAATCGAGAAGATTTCCTTCGAAATCACGTCCTTTCCTCTTTTCGGCGCGAGCTATTAGCGCCGGCCAATACACCGAACCTCGATCATCATTAACGATAAATCATGGGCCTGCAGCAAACGATTACGCTGCTGCGAAGAGAACAATGGAACGGGGGTGGAGAAGACCCCCTCCCTCCTACAAGGAAGAATTCAATCTGTATCTCGTTGTGTTAAGGGCTCGAAATAGGAAGCACAATTAAAGTTATTTATCGCCGGGGCCATGTTTCACCGACTCTTAAACTTTTTCACCTGCGCGCTCATTGGCCATTCGGGGCGGCACGTGGTCCTCGTTTTTCTTCCCCCCGTCGTATCGTATCTGGCAAATGCGCTTTCGCTGTTAAGTCGCCCCGCAATCTAATTGCGATCTCCTTGCGCCCCTTGGGGAACCGCCCCATGCCCAGGTAGGTTCTCTAATATCGCAAAGTGCTCTCCGGCAAAAAGGGTTAAGAAAGTCTCGGCGTTCGATTATTCAAGAGGATGGGAGGGGGATGGTCTAAGGTGCCCCACCCTTCTACAGATAAACACCACCCTTTCTCTCTTGTGATCCAAGGCGTCTTCTCCGATAGAGAGATCTTACGAATGCAATAATCTGAAAACAGTGGTTTGGTGGTCAATATTCTAAGGTGGTCAAAAGTGGTCAGTATTCTAAGGTGGTCAAAAGTAGTCAGTATTCTAAAGTGGTCAAAGAGTGGTCTAAGAGGGTCAAAGTGGTCAATATTCTCAATATGCGACCCCACCTTACGTATCAATATAATAATGATGACCGTGATCGGTGATCGACAGTAAAAAAAAAAAAAAATGGATGTCATCGTTGTATTGTTAATATTTAATTTAGTTAGAATATGTCTTGAATATCAAAGCAATTGTGTGAGGGTAAGTCGTAGAAGCATTGGTATGAAGAGAAGATATTGGAGAGAAATAATTGGCAATGGACGTACCAGTTGCGGAATGCTTTAGTTTACTGAAGCATTCCGCAACTAAATTTGTGAACTTTCTTATGTTTTTGACCAGTGGTCTACATACTGCTTGGCATTCCGTGAAATGATTTAAGTGGTTCAGCTTGAATACTATTACGTTAGAACACTATCTTAGGTGCCCCCCTTTTAGAGTTAAACACCGCCCTTTCACATGTGATCCAAGGCGTCTCCGATACAGAGATTTTACAAAGGCAATAGTCTAAAGACAGTGTTTTGCCGAAGTGGTCAATATTCTAAGAGAGTCAAAGGGTGATTAAGGTGGTCAATATTCGACCCCTTTCGATTCAAAATAACGGTGGTATTTGAGATGCAATATAACAGTGGTAGGGACCGTCGATCGGTGATCAACAGGGGGAGGATAATGGAAGTCATCATCGTATGGTGGTTAATATTTAATTTAGGTTCCATTTGTCTTGAATATCAAAGCAATTGCGTTAGGGTAAATCACAGAAGCCCTGATATTTATAGAGAATATTGGACAGAAGGACAAGGTTAAAGTTTGCAAATAATTGGCAATGGACGTACCAGTTGTGGAATGACTATGAACTTTCTAATATTTTTTTGGTTAATATTTAATTTAGCTTACATCTGTCTTGAATACCTAAGCAACTGCATAAGAGTAAATCGTAGAAGCATTGGTATGAATAGAAGGTATCGGAGAGAGGGATAAAGATAAAGTTTGCAAATAATTGGCAATGGACGCACTAATTGCGGAATGCCTTCATGCCGTGCTTTCAAGACATACTAATTGCGGAATGCTTTAATTAATTTAGGAACTTTCTCATGTTTTTGACCAGTGATTTACATACTGCTTGACATTTCGTGAAATGATTTAAGGGATTTAGTTTGAATAAGAATGCTGCACTGTTTTGTTATGAACATATTATATATATATTTTGTTTTAAAAAATATACAATTTTTCTTCTATCCATATATGAAATTATTTTTAATATTTTACACGCTTTAAAGGATCGCATACACTATGTTAATCATTATTATATGTTAATTTACATTTTTTTTGATAAATAAATATAACGCCAACTCTTGCACGAAAAGACCAGGAGATGTTGGTCCCGACATTCTGTTCCTTCTGAAAAGTCTCTGTGGCACAAAGAATTTTTAAAAAAAAAAGGTTTAATACTTATTCTGAAATATTTTTATTTTGATATCATATAATTTAAAGTTTTAATTGCTAAAAATTAAAATTTTCAGTGAAATTTAAATGGTTTCGAAATTACATTACCTACAGTTTAAAGCAGATTCCGAACCATTAACAAACATGCATGGCACCACCAGGACAGGAACCCGAAACCTGTTGTATCGAGCGCTAGCCAATCGGCCATTAGGGCCTGATTAATTAAGCTACATTCACATCCGAGAGTAAATGGCCTGAATGATGATAAAAACCGATTTTCTCCTGCCATCCATTCGTCGTTTCTTGCATTTCTGGAAAAGAAGTAGAGCCTACGACCATTTTTTTTCAATTCCTTCTATTAGCTCACACTCTCCCTATATATATCTTGTTCACATTTTCAATCGTTCATCAAACACTTTTTATTCATCCACTCGAGTTCAAATGCATTTTTTAACTTGTAGTGGAGGACACTGGATGTGAATACAGTATTTTCAAATATTAATTCATTAATTAAATTTAATTAATTCCTTTTAGTTTTTTTTTTAGCTTTAAGTTGCATATATCTACCCATAGATGGCGCCAGATAAACTTAAATGAATGAAAATTATTTATAAAGGACTTTCTGCAATATAATGGAAAAAAAGTAGGAATTGACTTTAAAAATTTTTTATTTTATATTACTTGCTATGTCTCTCTTCAAAGAATTTTCGACTTTTTTTCAAACAACGACCAACTGCTCGTTTACAATACAATACTTTTTTTTTTTTCAATATTAAACCAAAATGTGGGGAAAAATGGCGTTTGCCCATTCGCTGGACATATTTTTCCAGCTTCCACGCTCATTAACAACAGTTATCGTACAACAGAAAATCATAGCGCCAGAGCACTGGCCATCAGGTCCATCTGGTTAATTAGTTTGTGTTTCATAGCACAATGGCCAACTAACTGATTAACAAGTAATATAAAAAAAAAATTTTAAAGTCAATTCCTACTTTTTTTCACTCTATTGCAGAAAGTCCATTATAAATAATTTTCATACATTTTTTTAAGTTTATCTGGCGCCATCTATTGGTAGATATATACAACTTAAATCTAAAAAAAAAAAAAATTAATTAATTAATTAATTAATATTTGCAAAACTGTATTAACATCCAGTGTCATCCACTACAAGTTAAAAAAAAAAATGTATTTGAGCTTGAGTGGATGAATAAAAGTATTTTTATTGACGATTGAAAATGTGAACAAGATATATATAGTGACAGTGTGAGCTAATAGAAGGAATTGAATTAAATTTAGCTGGGATTTGTGAAAGGAGTAAAAGAAGATGCGAACTTCTCAGACAAGCCGCTGCTAGGAATGTCCGTTGAAAAATTGCAGCCAGGGTGTAACGTTGATACTGTTACACATCTTTACGTTCCATTGGTGTTTGTTTCCACTGATCTCAGGTCCAAGCGACCAGCATTCTCAAACAGCTTTTTTTTTTTTTTTTCCCTAATGCAGCTGCAAAGTACTTGTATAAAGTCATAAATACTTGTGTATAAGATCATGCATAAAGTCAAGTATGACTTTTTGTGTAACATCATGTATAAAGTCTTGAATATGGTAAAAAACATCTCTAAAGAACACTTGTATGTGAAACATGCATGTTGTTTTAATGCAGCTGGCAAGACAGTTAATCTTTATATCATCAGCAAGCGTTGCATCGACGTTACTCATTGAGTTCAAGGGGGGCACAATTACTCAAAGGGGGCATTGTGTAGCTTGAAGATAGGTTAATAAATTGTAGGGAGCGGATGTAATGTTGATTCTGCAACATTTGTTCATACTGCAGGGGGGGGGCTTGAGACTTAACATCTCCTTTTCGTTTGCGATTATTTAAAATTTACTTGGCCTTTTTCTCCTCATAGTTTTGAACAGCCTGAAGACCAGTTGGCTAGCGCTCTGGTCTTTGATGCTACAGGTTCGAATTCCGGCTGTGGCATGGATGTTTGAGAGTGATTCGGAAACCACGTTAAACTGCATATCCCGGTGCCGCAAAAAATGACCGTAGAGGGACAAATGAAAGCTACACATCTGTACGATCCATTGGCGTTTGGGGGCCTGAATGGCCGAGTGGCTAACGCTCTGGCACTCGGAATTACAGGTTTCAGGTTCGAGTCCCGACGGTGCCATGGATGTTTGTAGTGGTTCGGAATCCACTTTAAACTGTAGGTCCCGGTCTGTTTAGCCTAAAGTGTGCAAAAGATGATCGTAGAGCGACAAACCTAACCAAATCAAACCATCGGAGTTTGGCTCCACTGACTTCAGAGCGTGAACGCATTTTTCTTCGAGACAGATATTCGGCCGTGTTTTTTGGCGAGAGAGAGAAGTCGCCCGGAAGGCGGGCCCCTCCAAGGAAACCGCCAAACAAATCTTTTTCTGCGGGGGGAAGAAACCGGCGGAGCGGAACTAAAGTACGAGAGGTTCTTCTTCACTTAATAGATAATTAGGGCGGCCGCACTTAGCATGATTACTGCGGGGCGGCCGCCGCCCAGTTGCCCAGAGATGACCGCCGCTTACTACACGCCCGGTGAGACAAAGACGGAGCGGCCATTGCGTATGCCGGTCGCGTCCGCCACAGTCATGGAGACCTGCATTTACAATGGCCGGCATTAGTCTTCGGGCGACCCCCTCTCGACCCCCCAGTCGTTCGCTTCTTTCTCCCCAGAGTTTTGGCGGCTCCAGTGGCAACGGTTCCCCTCGGACGGTTTTCTCGGTGGGCGGAGTCCGTTCTGCGGTTCTTAGTTCCCGCTAATCGAGTGCGCGGTCAGCGATTTAAGAACTGTAGGTTTCGGTTAGCTTTAATTGAAAGGAAAAATTAAAAGGGAAAAAATTTAAAGGGAAAAAAAAATTTATATAGGGAAACATTAAAAGGGGAAAAAAAATAAAAAAGTTAAAAGGAAAAAAAAATTTTATATAGGGAAACATTAAAAAGGGAAAAATGTTAAAGGGAAAAAATTTATAAAAAGAATAAATTTTAAAGGGAAAAAAATTTTAAAAAGGGAAAAATTTAAAGGGAAAAAAAAGATAAAAAGTTAAAAAGGAAAAAATTTTAAGAAAAGGAAAAATTAAGAAAGGAAGAAAAGGAAAGGAAAAAAAAAAAAAGAAAAAAAAATTAAAAAAAAAAAAAATTTAAAGGGAAAAGTTAAAAGGGGAAAAAATTTTAAAAAAAAAAAAAAAGTATAAAAGGAAAATGCATTTATTATTATTTATTTATTTATTTTTTTTAATTTGAAAGTAAGACATATAGCGACGGTGGACCTATGTGGCTCGGACGCAAAATATTTTTTTCAATTCCTTCTATTAGCTCACACTCTCCCTATATATATCTTGTTCAAATTTTCAATCGTTCATAAAATACTTTTTATTCATCCACTCGAGTTCAAGTACATTTTTTTCAATTTGTAGTGGATGACACTTGATGTTAATGCAGTTTTTTTCAAATATTAATTCAGTAATTGAATTTAATTAATTCCTTTTTAGTTTTTTTAGATTTAAGTTGCCTGTATCCACCAATAGATGGCGCTAGATAAACTTGAAAAAATTATTTATAAATGAATTTCTGCAAAAGTAGGAATTTTTTTTTTTTATATTACTTGTTTAAACGTTAAAGATCGAAATGTGGGAAAAAATGGACACTTGCCCATTCGCTCTTAATTGTGGATATGTTTCTCCCGCTCCGCACTCATTAATAACGGCCACCGAACAACAAAAAGTGATATACGTCATAATAAATTCACTTTAAATCTTCAACCTAAAAAAGAATTATTTTTAAAACGATTGAATTAATGGATGAACACAACACCTTAAAAAAGAAAATAGCTTTGCACCAAAACTCTTCAATGTGCACGTTCCTGTGCGTTTATATTTGAAATCGTGCGCAAACACTCCTTAATTTGAGAACGCAGGTGGGTTCCGAATTTGAAATCTGACAAGTTCCTTTGTTCATGATAAGTAAGGGTACGGTAAATCTTTAGGCTGGAATACCCCAGGTTACAAATCTCCCCCAAATGACACCCTTAAGGGAGTTTATCCCACATAGTGATAGTAAAATTACAATGCAGAACAGCAGAACCAGCTACATGTCTGCTGGTTTAGTGACAAAAATGCAATCTCGTTGTTCTAATGCAGCTGTCAATACAGTTTATCATTATAAGAAAGGGCTGCACCGCTGTTACTCATTGAGCACTACCCAAGGGCACTTGTAGCTTGAATATGTGCTACGGGCGCGAGTAATACTATCCCCACACAACGCTCTGTGATTGTATTAGCGCGGCATCTATGGCTTAAAGTGAATTTCGAACCACTGCAAACATCCATGGCACCGCTGGGACTCGAACCCGAAACCTATCTTAAGTTTTGCAATGTTAAATAATCGAAATCAAATTTACGTATCCTGGGTCCTGATGGCCGAGTGGCTAGCGGTCTGGCCCTCAGTACCACAGGTTTTGGATTCGAGTCCCGGCGGTGCCATGGATGATCGTAGCGGCTCGGAATCCACTTTTTAATCGTAGGTCGCCGTCTCACAGGATCGTAGAGCGTTGCGGGGATAGTGTTGCTCCGCTTCCGCAGCTTATCTTCAAGCTACGCGCACCTCCTGGGTAATGCTAAGTGAGTAACGTCGGTGCAGCCCTTGCTTATAGCAAAAGACAACTGTCTAAGTGTTTGCCAGCTGCATTAGAAAGAAAAAAATTACTTATACTTTACCGTTATTTCATGTTTCAATACTAAAGATCAAACCTAATTGCTAACAATTTTTTGGGTGATAAGAAATATTAGATGCACTTATGCAGTGTAATAATTTTAAATAAAATGAATTTTAATTTTAATCTACTTTGAATAAAGATATAAAAAGAATATACTTAAAGGAATTAATTCCGTTTCACCACTTTTTAATTTATGTATTTAGTTTGTCTTTTCAATACACTGTTCAACAGGTGTTATAAAACACAAAGATAGTCTATCAGTATAGAGATAAAAAAGAAATGATTTTGATGTAAGACAAATGATTCGATTATTTCCCATCCGTAAACAGGTGACGAAAAGAAAAGTCGTTTGGTTCTTATGTTTTTGCAATGAGCGCCATCTACGTTTTACAATCGAAACATTTTTGATTTTTTTTTTTTTTTCCTCCTCACTTTAACATTTTTAATCGAAAATAATCAGTATATTTCCATTAATTACTGAAAAAAAGTGACTTAAAAATAAATTTAACAAAAGTATTTGAAAACTAAACGTAAAAAAAAATAGAAAATTCTCACACTTGTATTTTAATACAATTTTACTGCTATTTGTTGAGATTTATTAATTTTTTTTTAATATTTATTTTTTACATTTAGTCCAAAATATAATGTAATATTTAAGGATAAAACTTAAAAAAGATTTGATTGCCACTCAAATAATTTTTTTTTTTTTTTTTTTCATTATGATATAATATTATTATTCCTTATAAATTATTTTCATTATATTTTATCATTATTTCATTATATATTATTTTCTTTATAAATAAGAACAGATTTTCAGAAACGTTTATTCTAATAATTAAAAAACTTAGTTATTTAAGCTTATTTAATATTTTAATCTAATCAGGTAGGTATGTAAATAGCTGTTGTTTAATAGAGCAAGGTCCAGTTTTACCCATGCTTCATCTAAGAAAAAAATCAATGATTGTAACACTGTTAAGAATGTAAATAATGTTAAGATGAAAAGTAAAGCAGAAATAAATTATAGTTTAAAAACACTAAAAACACGTTTTTAGATTTAATCAAACTAAAAAGTAAAAAATAATTATTAACATAAGAATAAAATGACTGACGAGAAAAGGAATGTCCCTGTTCTAAAATACTGTAATCTAATGTCACTTTTTTTTAACTATAATTTATTTTTTACTTTTAGTTTGATTAACTCGAAAAGCGTGTTTTTTAAACTGTAATATTTAAATGAGGTCCCGGTACGGAGGACTGGAACTATAGTTCTTACAATAATGTAATTGTGAGTAAAACAAAGGCTATATGCGAATAGGTCGAGGCAGCCAGGATTCGAACAGGGAATCTCCTGATCCGTTGTCAGACGCGTTATCCATTGTCCCACGTAGGTTTGAATGTCCTTCATTCTCCATGGGTTAAATTGCTCTTCACAAGTTAAAAAGTAAAATCACTCATCCTGGCGATCCCAATCATGATGAGATGATAAACTTATGAAAATATTTTAGTGTTGTCGGTCCTTGATAAGTCTAAATTAAATCTGCATCCCTTAAAGTAGGGCAAAATCGAGCCCAAAGAGTCAGTTACAAACAAACATACAGGTGAAACTAATAAAAGCGTATTAAAAACAAAACAAAAATTAAATGTAAATAGATTAGCGGTAAAACACAAATTAAATATAATGTCCCTGAACAATACTAAAGTGAATTTTTGTCTTCATTGATTATTCAAAATGATTTATTGTCGTTTTATTAGCGATATACTAGAGAATTATAGTTCGGATTCTAATGTGCAATATCAGTATCAATTATGTGGATTCATTGTATGTCCTTCTATTAAATCTAAAACGCTGTTGCTGCTTGATCAGCATGAAATTGATAAATCTCTATTTTAATTAAACGCTTCATTGAAAATGTTTGTTCATTATTGAATATTCAAAATAATTTTGTATGTGTGTGTGTACAGGCGATATATCAAAGGATTAAAATTCGTATTCTAACGTGTAATTCAAATGGTCCTATTTATACTTGAATTTCTGGGGTGCAATGTAGATCCACCTACTAGTGGTACCCCCTGGTTTGGTTTAAGGCAGGGATGAACAAACTACGGTCCGCCAGAAGGTTCTATCCGGCCCTCGGATAGAATTTTAATTTGTCGGTCCGAGGCAAATTAAAAGAAATATATATTTGTATATTATATACTCATCTCCTTTTCTACTTTCATTAAATATTATTTTTTTTCTTATTTTTTTTTAAAGGACTGATGATCTTTTTACTTTCTCTATTTTTGTTCTACAAAACATAAATCGACGGAAATAGCAAGCACAGACAGCTTTCAATTGGTAAAGTGTTAAAAGCGGAAGTTCTTTTGTTAGTTATAGCTATAGATTAGCGCCAACAAGTTAAGAATTTTACAAATCATTATCGAAAGTAAGTTTCCCAGATTTAATATCTCACGGCCAGAAAATCAGTGCTATGTTTGCTTCATCTTATAAATGTGAACAAATTTTTTTCAACTATAAACCTTAGAAAGAATTATTTCAGAAGTAGACTGACAGATGAGCATTTAGCCTCGTTCCTGAGAATCAGTACATCTCACTTCGAGCCTCACTATAAGAAAGTTTTAAAAATGAAATCGCAATTTCACTCATCTCATTAACATATTTAAATTGTAATACTTGTATATTGTTTTTAAACTTTTAGAAAAATTTATCTTGGCCCGCCAAACTTTTTTTTTTTTTTTTTTTTTCGATTTTTGCCCCGCGACCGAAAAAGTTTGCCCATCCCTAGTTTAAGGCATGGTCGTCCAGTTGGCCTACGTATATTACAATCGAATGCTTGTGGCTTGTCACAATAAAAAAGAACTGATCTAATGAACATCTACATCACATTGGGATTTTTGACGAACCAAACTGCCCTCTTTGTGATATGGCAGAACTAAAGAACCGAGCTCATCTCCATCGTTGCTTTACACTTCATAGAGAATCCGAGACGACGAGATACTGGCAAGCTAGAGAACTCTTAAAGGCAATGACTTCGGTCAACTTTGTTGAACTCTTTTTGTGTGCATTTTTTTTTTTTTCTTTATGTTGTGGCGGCCTGGGGGCCAAGTGGCTAGAGCACTGGCCTTTAGTACCACGGCTTCAGGCTCAAATCGTGGCGTTTAAAGTGTAGTTGCAATCTTTGGTCTAATTAGCCCAAAGTGTTCACAAAATGACCATAGGGCGACAAACAAAACAATCTTTGATTTGTGTTTTTCCCATTTTGTATTGCCTTGACATTGGAAATAAAAATTCTTGAATTTCTATAGTATAAAAAATAAAGAAAGAAAATAAGAATAATGATAGATGACAATTATTTTAACAACAGATATTTCCGATTTAAAAAAAAAAATACAAAAACAAAATGCATTTGCAAAAAAAAAAATATATATATATCTTTAAAGGAGTTAAAAAAAACCAACCATGCTTTTGATATCAAACAACAACCAACACTAGTAAAACAACGAAGGTTCTTTTTTTCTACTCCTTCAATAAAAAAGCATGGATGTTTTGTGAGTGGTTTGGAATCCACGTTTAAACTGTAGATCCCGGTCTAAGTAGCCTAGAGAGTGCTCTAGATCAGGGGTTTCCAAACTACGGCAGGCCAGTGTCATCAATCAGGACCGCGACAGCGAATAGCTTATTGTTGTTGTAATAAGTTGGATAAAAACACAGAATGATAATAACTCTGTTTTATTGACTTGCTAGGTAAAGCTTAATGACAAGCATAATACGCAGAAAATGTAACATAAGCATAACAACTAACAAATAATTGAAATGAATCCCACTAACTTTATAAACTAAAAGTGAATAACGTCTGCGCAGCTTGCCTTAAGGCATCCAAGACCAAGCTGTCTAAGTGTTTGCCAGCTGCATTAGAACAAAAAAAAAAAAACTTTATAAACTAGTGAACATTCAGTTGACGCGAATGAAACCACTTGTAAAAACACTAATGAGATTTATGTAATTGTGATTTTTACACTGACAATAGTTTGTAATTGTATATCAATTTTACTTGTACCAATAATTAAAAGAGACTTAAGATGATCATCGGTTAACTTAGATCTTTAAACATTCTTTGTGAACTTCATTTTGGAGAATGTTTTCTCACAAAAGTAAGTAGTACCAAAAACAGAAAACAACCCACGAGCAAATTTATGTATGAATAATTTGCAAGCGTATGCTCGCTCAGAGAGTGCGTACTCGGAGACTAGTCTAGAAATTATAGATAATGGCAGAAAAATTATAACGGTTTTGGCCCTTGGTACTTACTGAAGTGAACAGTATGGCCCTAAAGCTGGAAAGTTTGGAGACCCCTGGGCTAGATGAAGGTAGAGCGACAAACCATACCAAACCAAACCTTCAATAAAAATGGCGACTCTCCATCAAAAAGGAACGAAAACAGAAGCACTGGCGTATGGGATGTCCCAAGTCGAAACTTACCTCGGGAACAGACAGGGGCTTCTCTCCTGCCCCCACCCCCATTTTTGTCCTTTGTAATAGAAGACGGGGTTCCAGACGCAGACAAAGGAGTGCCCTCCCCCACCCCCGGAGAGGGGAGCGTCCCTGGATTAAATCCGTGACTCACAAGGCCCCCCCTCCCTTCCAAGTGCGCATCTCTTGAAGGTGGGATGATGAATGGAAGAGCAAGATGGAGGGAGCAACAGGATCACGGCCACCCCTCTCCTCTTTCGAACAGGTTTTGAATAACTGATACGCATCACTGCGCCTATGAATCGTGCTCCTGCGATTCGAGTTGCTGGTGACTCGTGAAATGTATATTCGCTTGCACAAGATAGTTCATGGGCACAACACACAATTGGGTCAAGTTCCATCAAGAGAGTCTAATTATCTTTTTATCTTTCATAATTTATTCCAGGGGTGGCCAACCCAAATGATCTTGCGGGCCACTTTGGAATAGCATCCTAACTCCGCGGGCCGCCTATCAAATAATATATTCCTGTATCAGATTTAGACCCACTATAGACATTTTTTTTTTGGAGTGAAAAAGGGAAACATAATGAGTTATTATTATTGTGTTTACTATTATTCTCACATGTAAACAGAGATACTATAACAATAATGATATAAACGCCCATTCTAAAGAAATATAGAACACTAAAAATGAAATATAAAAAATATATAAATGTAAAGGAAATAAAAAAAATTATGTCATTAAAAATATCTATTTTACTTGTGCGATATTTGTTTCTGCAATCTTTCATTTAGCTTTTGAAAATCGATCTCCATTTGGGTATTTGCACATCGTAATGGGAGTTGCGTCCATTATGCTTGAGCTTGTTTTGTGTTGGGTCAATTTAATTTTAGAAAAAAAAAACAATTCGCAAGTAGCAAGTTGCAAGTTGATTGTAAGTTGAACCAAAAGTACTAACAACTTCAACTAAGAATCTGGTTTGCTCTGCTATCAACATTCCACTGTGCGTATCTAGGGATGGTCACTGCGTCACTGAGGTCAAAGTGAAACATAGACATATTATATTTGTTGTACCACAATGGGCGCGCATCATGAGCTCGCAGACTATAATTTAATTATTCTGCGAACACATAACTGTAAACTCAAAAATAACATAGGGGCACTATCTGTTATATATTAGCAAAAATATTATTTTAAAATCAAAGTTAATTTTTTCTCATAATGTCGACAGTTCATTTTTGAATAGATGGATGCACACATAATGTATTTTTTTAATACATTGATTTTCACTCCTTTGTCCATTATGAAATAAATATATTTTGTAAAATTGTGATACATCTCACGGGCCGGAAAAATAGTGAAGGCAGGCCGCGGATGGGCCTGATTTAGTCAGTAATAACTTATTATACGACCAGAATTTGTTCCTGATCCTTGGAGCATAATCCATTGATGGATAATAGGCCATGGACTAAAATATATATGCCAATATACAAATGGAGTTTTTCCTCAAAAATTAATCCATTACCACGAAAAAAAAAAAGCAATGTTAATAGCATAATATTATTGTTAATAGCATATTTATCCAGTGGTGGGTTGGCAAGAAAAATATTCAACCAGTGCTTTAATACTAAATTGTAAAAGAAATCAGGTGAAATACAAATCGAAATGAAAATTTACCAAATTTAGTTTTCGCTTTTCTATATCTTTTCCTACTTGGATCTAGTTGATGTTAGTTGGTTAGTATTTTACGCCTCAAAACCTAGATTGGGCCAAACTGTGCCAAACAGTTTAATGGTCATTTTACCATTCATAATTTAGTCATATGAGCCGTAATGAGCATTTAGCACCATATGAGCCGTTTCAAATCCAATCATTTCTATGGCATACGTCTATTTCTACGTCTTTCTAATTTCTTCTTGAAAGCGACATATAATGATCGCCACCAAGTGGTAAATGTTGTTAAATCCATGGAAGAACAGGATGCAGGATAGAATAATCAGCAACAAGTAATACAATTTTATTAAATCCATGGATGAACAAGGTTGCAACATAGGATGGTCGATGCCAAGTGATAAAATTTATCAAATCCATGGAAGAACAAGGATACAGGATACAATAATCAACACTGAGTAGAAAAATGTCATTAAATCCTTAGAAGAACAGGATGCAGGATAAAATAATCAGCATCAAATAATAAAATTTCATTAAATCCATCGAAGAACAGGATGTAGGAAGAATAATCAGCACTAAGTAGTAAAATTTTATTAAATCCATAGAAGAACAAGGCGATGACATAGGAGAGTCGGCACTAAGAGGCAAAATTTATTAAATCCATTTAAGAACAATATGCATATGCAGTATAGACTAATCAGAACCAAATAGTAAAATCTTATTAAATCTATGGGAGAACAAGGTACTGGCCATCCAATGCTGCATCCAAGTGATAAAATTTATTAAATCCGTGAAGGATGCAGGATAGAACAAGGATGCACAAGGATGAACAAGGATGCAGGATAGAAAATTTTATTAAATCCCTGGAAGAACAAGGAGGAAACAACGTAGAATGGTCGGTACCAAGAGGTAAAATCTATTAAATCCATGTAAGAAAAGATGCAGGATAGAAAATCAATCAGAAAGAAGGCAGAATGGGATGGTTAATAAAAAAAAAAACCCTGATAAGCTTGCCAGAATTTTCAAACGATAAAGTACACGTTAATTGATTAATTAACAATTAAAAAAATAAAGTAATCCCAAAACTTTAAATGAAAATAACTTCTACGGATAACAGTGGTTCGCCTCCAAGATAAATCGACGGAAAGAAAGAAAGGGCAAAAAGAAGGCTGCAGGAAACGGCAGAGTCGTAATCCGGGAGGTTCAAATCCCGGACTAAGTGAGTGAGAGAGACAAAACAATTAAAGAGTCAGGGGGTGTTCTCTTTTAATGGCGCGCTTCCATTTCCGCGTGATTAGAGCTGCAGCGGGCCACATTTCCTGCGGTCTCGGTTAACCGGTGCGCCCCGCGGAAATGAGTTTCCCAGCGCCCATTAAACGCATTCGTCTTCGAAGAAAATCTTCTCACTCGAATCATCAGCGCCGCCCCGCACAAGTAAATTAATCAACGACGGGACTCCTAAAATAAATGGGCGGCAGAAAATGGAGGAAGGAAGGGTTCACTGATTCTCATTCCCTGCTTTCTTTAAAAAATTATTTATGCTATTTTTATTTATTTTATATGGTGTTCCATTTATGTATGCCACATTTCCATCCTGTTAGCCGCTTGCTAGCGACTAGTTGTGTCAGGATTAAATACCAATCTCTCTTTCTATTTATATTAGGTTATTTACACTATTAGTACATGCATACACATGGCACCCTGTGCCTCTTCTACAATAGCATTAATAGTTAAAAACCAAGAGCCGGTCCCCGACCGACTATCTCGTTCAGACGCTCCTAGCGTTCTCCTCGTGGTCTCTGAAGATATCACCGCTTGTACTTGTCCCACTGGACCACACAGTTAAGGTCCCAGTTACTAGTCACAGTTACCAATTATAACTATGACCTCTCGCCATTATGGATGAAAATGGAACATTGCTTTTGGGGTAATTGTGTGCATTACAGTATTGTTTGTGGAAAAACCATGAAATCTCTTACCAGGCCACCTGGTTGTCGATGTGACACAGTCACAATCGTTCATCATTATTAAAAGCAGTGATTGCAACTAACATGACCTCCAACACAACATCCCCCCCCATCTGTCTTGCTTCAATGCCAATCTCTTCCATTTAATTTTCAGATGTCTAAGAGTTTGATTTTAAAATAATATCCTTGTGAATACAGGACATATACTGCCTGTTTTATTGATGAGTTTACAGTTATGAGTTAGGGTTATGAGTTTAAATTATATTCTAAGAACTCATGATGAGTGGAGAAATAAATATCGCATTAGTAAAATAAATATTTTTTATAAATAAATATTTTTTTTATTTCATTTATATATATATATATATATATATATATATATTTATTATATATTATATATATTATATATATATATATATATTATATTTATATATTTCTTTATAATGTGCGTTTGGTATCATTATTAATATCATATCTATGCTCACATGTAAGAATAATAGTAAACAAAATAATAATAACTCATTATGTTTCAATTTCTCATTCCACAAAAAATGTGTATAGTGGGTCTGTTGTTGTTGTTTCTTATCCCACTTGGCTGGCCAACCCCACGAGCCCATACGTGCTCATGATTGAAGGGGAAGGAAGCAGTTTCTGTTGTGATGGAGCACCCCGTAGGTAGAAGTCTGACTTTGGCTCCGTGACGCTCTTACAGTCATAGAAGACCGGGACCTACGGCTTAAAGTGGATTCCGAACCACTACAAACATCCATGGCACCGCCGGGACTCGAACCCGAAACCTGTGGCACCGAGCGCCAGAGCGCTAGACACTCGGCCATTCAGGTCCCAAATTAGTGTATGCCAACAGCACACGGTGTTCCCAGGTGGTCACCCACCCAAGTACTGACCGCGTCCAATGATGCTTGACTTCGGTGATATAACGAGAACCGATATATTCAGCATGGTATGGCCGTTGACCGTTGGGGTCTAAATCTAATATGGGGATATATAATTTTATAGGCGGCCCGCGGGTGAGGATACATTTCCAAAGTGACCCGCAAGATCATCTGGGTTGGTCACACCTCGTTTAGAAGAAATAATTGGAAAAGATCATACTGATCCTCAAACTCTAGAGACTACTTTTAGTTATAGAAACAATAACAATAATCAGTTAATTGTTGTGGTTTTAGCAAAGCTGTACCCCACAATTGGTTTGTATGAGATCTGCCCTAAAATCATCCCAAAGTGAAGAGTTGCTAAAATGTAAGATTTGGAATGCCACAATGTGAAATGTCAGATCAGAATGTGAGTCACTCATAAAAACGGGTGTAAGCAATAAAAATCAGTGTTGATGACAAAAATAGTTATACTATAATAATAATAGCGTGCCTGAATGGCCGAGTGACTAGCGCTGTGGCGCTCGGTACCACAGATTTCGGGTTCGAATCCCGGCGGTGCCATGGATGTTTGTAGTACTTCGGAATCCACTTTCAACCGTAGCTCCCGGTCCTAATAGGATCGTAGAACGTTGCGGGGGCATTGTTACTCCGCGTCCGTGGCTTATCTTCAAGTCACACACGCCCCCTGGGTAATGCAAAGTGAGTAACGTCTGTGCAGCGCTTGCCTTAAGGCTTCGAATACCAAGCTATCTAAGTGTTTGCCAGCTGCATTAGAACAAAATAATAATAGCGTCATAAGTCATGTCTGACTGTTGTCCAAGCTCGTGTTTCTGTTTATGCTAAATCTGGCACGATTCGTCGTTCACTGGCTTTGATGCGGAATCTGATTCTGATAATGATGGTGATGATTCACAGAGTCACTAAAATGAGAGATCTAAAATGCCATAATGTCAAATGCCGGATCAAAATGTGGGTCATTCATAAAAGTAAAAAGTAAGAAAGGAGGAGCAAGGAGTAAGCAAATAAATCAGCGTTGTTAACAAAAACAGTTACACTATAATAACAACAGCATAACTGTTATGTCTAGCTGCTGTCCAATTTCGCCTGTTTTGGTAAATCTCGCTCTATTCGTAGTTTACTTACTGGCTTTGATGCGGAGTCTGATTCTACTGAGAATAATCAGGGTAAAATAATCAGTATCAAGTAGTAAAATTTTATTAAATCCATGGAAGAGCAAGGAGGCAACAGAGTTACATGAGAGCTCATGATTGGCACCAAGTATTAAAGTTTGCTAAAGTCATGGAAAAACAGGACGCAGGGTAGAATAATCAGCACTGAGTAGTAAAATTTTATTAAATCTATTGAAGAACAAAGAAGCAACATAGGATTGTTGGTATCAAGAAGTAAAATTTATTAAATTCATGCAAGGACAGTATGCATTATAGATTAATCAGAAACAAGTAGTAAAAATTTATTAAATCTATGGGAGAACAAGGTACTGACCCTCCAATGCTGCATCCAAGTGGTAAAATTTATGAAATCCATGGATGAACAAGGATAAAGGATAGGAGGGTCGATTCCAAGTGGTAAATTTCACTTACATCACAGAGTGATGATCTTTCTGAATCTCCTGAAATCTTTTCTGTTCACTATCTATATATATATATATATATATATATATATATATATATATATATATATATAAACACTGGGCTTTATTTATCGAGCATCAACAGTTGTAGAAGAAATTGAGGTGTAAAAAGAGAACAAATTACGCTCATAAATCGACATAAGGTTCCAGTCTGGTATTCCGTCCCGAACAGCGAAGGACAAAAACAAAGGAATCAGGACAAGTGCAGGTGCGAGGAAAACAAACGTCCCGTGACATCATGAGTCCATGACGTCACCGCCCGTTTCTCAAACATGAAGATGCCTTTCCTCTTTAGTCATCGGACGGGGTGGAGGGGCTGGGGGGATGCAGGGCGCACGTGCCACGTTTTTCCTCCTCTTCTGTCCCATTCTCTGAAAGGGAGGGGGCAGATGGCACGCGCCACCCTTCTTTCATTCACTTAAGGCCCCCCTTCCCCACTTCTAGCCCAGAAAAATCTTTCTGTTGGGCCCTTCTTACTCTTATATCGTTTGCGACCCCTCCTTTCATGGAAGGGGGAAGGAAGGGAACCCAGGTCCCAGCGGAATAATATCTAGACTGTTCTCTCCCTTCTGTTCGTTCCTCCTGCAGAAGCCGTTTTCGATTATGGTTTGTCTCCCCCTCCCCCTGCCCTTAAAAAAAAAAAAGAGAACTCATCCCAAATTGGAATGAAAACCGAAATCGGTGGCCCAAATAACCCATTCGAATGAAGCCAATAACGCGCGTAATTTCGTGCCCCTCATTTCTTTGTTCTTGGGGAAACACTTTAAAAGGAACAAATGAGGCAGTTGCCACTGACTTGTGCTCAACACTATTGAATAACAATTGATGTAATGGGGTATAAACAAGCCCGGAAAAATATTAAAAAAAAAAACACGCAAAAATCTTTAACACGCGCATTATTAATGTTTTGCAAATAAACCGTCGTTATTATTATATTTAATAAGCGGATTGCAGATTTCGCAGATTTTTTTTTGCAGATTGCATATTGCGGATTTTTTGCATAATAATTAACTTAATCGGGCATTATTAATATTTAATAAGCTGATAAAGATATGATAAAGTGTGAATAGAATGAAAATATACACACATTCCCCATTTAAAAAAAGAAAAAAAGTAGTTCATTTGCAACCTTCTTTTTTCATCAAGTATTTGCGTCCTGATAGCCAATTGACTAGAGCAGGGGTCTCCATACTACGGCCCGCGGGCCAAATCTGGCCCGCGACAGCGAATAGCTTATTGTTGCTGTAATAAGTTGGATAAAAAAAACACAAAATGATAATAACTCGATTTTATTTATTTGCTTGGTAAAGCTTAATGACAAGCATACGCGGAAAATTTAACTTAGGCAAAACATCTAACAAATAATTTGAAAATGAATCCCACCAACATTATAAACTAGTGAACATCCTGCGGTTACCCTCGGTAATTATGTTGGGGGTAAAGAATATTGCATATGTATGTATGTCGATGTTTGGAATGTATATATCCTGAATCGAACATATGATTTTTATCCAGAAAATCCCTCAGGTACGGAAAAAGCTAAAGTAACGCGAATGAAACCGAGGGTTAACACTTGTAAAAAAAAATACTAATGAGATTTATGTAATTGTGATTTTTCACTGACAATAGTTTGTAGTTTAGCAAGCGTATGCTCCCTCAGAGCGCGTACTCGGCGACTGGTCTAGAAATTATAGATAATGGCAGAAAAATTAAAACGGTTTTGGCCCTTGGTACTTACTGGAGTAAACAGTATGGCCCAAAGGCTGGAAAGTTTGGAGATCCCTGGGCTAGAGCTCTAACCATTGGTACCACAGGCTTCAATTTCGAATCCCGGCGATGCCATGCCTGTTTGTACTGGTTCGAATCCACTTTAAGCCGTAGGTCCCGGTATCCTATGACAATAGAGCGTCATAGAGCCCAATCAAACTTCTCACCCACATCATTCCCAAATTGTAAAGGGGCAACTCAGCTCTAGGCACAGTGATATGGTGTGATATAGTAGTAGCAATAGTAACATCAAAAACATGTATTCTTCCTTGGTATGGATGTAGGTTGGTGGTTCGAATCCACGTTAAACTGTAGTCCACGGTCTAATTAGTCCAAAGTGTGCACAAGATGACCGTAGATCGACAAACAAAACAATCATCAATTATTCGCTTGTCTTAGACTAGTTCACCGGAATAAATAATAGAATAAGATATTACTTTTTTTTTATTGTATGATAATATATGATCCTAATTTGTGTGCAATCATTATCAAAAGTATCCATTCCCCTGGGATGGATACTTTTGTATTTTACTGTCGTATTTATACTCGTATTTGCTGTCACTTAACTGCTTTTAAAAACAGATGAGAAAAATTTTTAAACACACACACATGAAAACACATGAAATTATGCTTATAATTTAGGGTCTGAATGGCCGAGTGGCTAGCGCTCTGGAGCTCGGTACCACAGGTTTCGGGTTTGAGTCCCGGCGGTGCCATGGATGTTTGTAGTGGTTCGAATCCACTTTTTAAACCGTAGGTCCTGGTCTTAATAGGATCGTAGAGCGTCGCGGGGCAGTGTTACTCCGCGTCCGTATCTTCAAGTTACAGGCAAAGTGAGTGACGTCCGTGCAGAGCTTGCCTTAAGGCATCCAAGACCAAGCTGTCTAAGTGTTTGCCAGCTGCATTAGAAAAAAAAAAAAAAATGCTTATAATTTGAACAGACTAAACTTATCGGATACTTTCAAAAACGGCATGAAAAAATAGCGTTTTCTATTTGGAATTTTACGGAATAAGAAATATAGTATCATCTGTTTTCTCTGTATAGAAGATTTTCTTCCCGACATTTCCTCCTTTGCGATGCGTGCATGCTGGGCAATTACCCTTTCAAAATGTTTTTTTTCCGAAGGCACTGTCCTCCAAATCGGGTTCTACATTAGCCCACAGATGATCCCTTCTATCTACTAGAGAGCTACATAGGCTTCTGTACAGGTGAAATTAAAAGATAGAATGTTTGGGTATTTTCTTGACCTAAGTAATACGCATGCAAACTAGGTTGGTTTAAGATATCATTATCAATAGCATGACAGCCCAGAGTAGGCCAAGAGATTTCCATGCATTCCTCTAGTTGATAAGGGTCCTCCCATTCTTAACTTTCAATTCAGCAAAATCTTTTAAACTGCGTTCTATCTATCGCAACTTGAGTCGTCCTCTTCCTCTTGTCCCTGTAGCTTTGCCAAAACGAGCCTTTTTTACACAGTTTAAATCCTTCATTTTAAATACATGAGCATCCCAGTTTAATCTATTGATCTTAATATATTTTTAATATCTTGAGGTCTTTTTATAGCATCTATAAATTTCTGCATTGTACCCTCTTTCTCCAACAATTCCTTTCCCTAACACTCCAAGAATAGTCCTTAAAATTCCCACTCAAATAGACCCAAATGGGTCTCATCAGATCTGCCAAAGTCCGGAGTTTTCAGAACCCTAGACCCAAATAGGTCTCATAAGGGTTTTGCATAACAAGAATTTAGTCTTCTCTACTTATGAACTGTGATTTACAGATTTCCTGAAAAAAAAAAGGCCTTTTATTGGCAGACACAATTCTGTTTTTTATTTCAGGTAAGATATTATTTTACATTTAATTTCTGAACTTTAAATATTTAAAATTATGTACACATTCAAAAGTGTCAATTCCTAAGGTAATATTGGGTGTAACCTGACAAATATTTCTTGAGGAAAGCATATGTTT
>BPLR01021489.1:0-26263 GCA_021605095.1 Caerostris extrusa
TAACCTTGTAGTAACACTGATGCCTGGAAGCCATGGCGTTACTTTCTGGATGGTACATAAGCTGCATGCTTTGGGAAGCAGGGTTGCTAAGGAGGAGGATGGGAAATCGGGTTCATCATAACATGTTGGCCTGGGTCCAGACGATTTCACAATCCTCAGTTATCATAATAGGTGTGAGAAGTTAACTGTCCAGGAGGTGTGGAATGTGCCCAGTCACACAGAGGTTGACCTATCGTTTATTAGATTGGGAGTTTCGGTTGACGATCAATTTGTTTTATGGGTCGTGAAAGACCAAATCACTTTTCTGAATTATGAGTGTTGTTGGCAATTTGCAAAACTAAGGTGTTTTGAATGTATTTGTTGATTTGTTGTTCTTTCTAAATCATAATAAATAATTGAAGTATTTTTTTTATTAAAGGGCTGCTTGTCGCCCTTAAAATTAAAAATTGATAAAATTTAAAAATTTAAGAAAATTTTTACAGTTTAATGCTTAGAAGAAGGAATAAACCCGCGGCCCGCCTTGAATATTTTTCCGGCCCGTTGATTTATCGCATTTTCAAAAATTTATTTGTTTTATAATGGCCATAATAATGAAAACCAAGGTATTAAAAAAATACATTGTATGTGGGAATCCATATACTCAAAAATTAACTGTCAGAAATTATGAAAAAATAATTAACTTTGATTTTAAAAATAACTTGAATATATGAGAAATATTGCCCATGGAACATGTATGAGTTTATAGTTATGAGTCGTAAAATAATTAAATTATATTCTACACCCATGATGTTTGCGCATCTTGTAACATCTAATATATCCAGATTCTGTGTTTCACTTTAACAGTGACCATCCCTAGATGCAGTTGATTGTTGACAGCAGAACAAACTAGACTCTTAGTTGATGTTGTTAGCGCTTTTGGTTTGACATACACCTGCGAATCGGTTTAAATCGAATTGATTAAACACAAATACGCTCAAACATAAAGGACGCCTTAACCTGCAACACCCATTACGATGTGCAAATACGCAAATTGGAGATCGATTTGCAAAAGCTAAGTGAAAGAGTGGAGAAACAAATATCCCTAGTAAAGTAAATTTTTTAAATGATTTCATTTTTTTATATCGTTTATATTTATATATCTTTTTATATTTCGTTTTTAGTGTTATATATTTCTTTACGATGAGCGTTTAATATCGTTATTATTATATTACATGTAAGAATAATAGTAAACACAATAATAATAACTCATTCTGTTTCAAATTTTCACTACAAAAAATGTTTATAGTGGGTCTAAATCTAATATGGTGATATATAATTTTATATGCGGGCCTAGGAATTATGATACTTTTCCAAAGTGGCCTGCAAGATCATTTGGGTTGGCCACACTCAAATTTTTTTTAATAAAAAATTAAATATAATATAAATATAAAATATAAATAAATAATATATAATATAAATATAAAATAAAATAAAAAATTTTAAATTTAAATATTTTTAATAAAAATAATAAAAAATGATATTTTTAATAATTCATTTAGTATTAAAAATAACCCAGAATAAAGTTGTACAAAAATTAAAAAGTAAAAATTTACAAATATAAAAGTTTAATTAATATTACTTACAACTATTTAATAATTTTGTTTTTTTGTAAATTTAAAAATAATCGGCAACCTCACTCTTATTTCTCTCAGAAGTATTTATGATTTTTTTTCCGTATTTATAAACAATACTTTTACATTGCTGAAAACAATTAGTGGGTATAATAGGTTCGGTATGGAATAACCATACAATCTATTGTTTTTTAACAAAAGTGGATTTGAAGACGTTAAAATGAAAATTATAACGTTTACAAAGTTGGAAATATGCAAATTTTGACTGTGACGTCAAAAACTAAGCGTTTTATAAAAGGAGTGAAAAGCGACCTGCAACATTCCTTCTGTAAGAGGAGATTAAATACAATTGACACGCATTGAATTTTTTGTAACAGTGACTAAGATTTCTAAGCAACATAACTTAGCTGATCAGGTAATCTGGAGGTCATCTGTTGTTTAGAAGCGGATCAAAAGCAATCCGTTGTAGTGGAAGCATTAGGAGTTTCTCAAAGTCTCATTTCTAGACTATGGAATCGGTTTTGGAAACTGGAAATGTTAACAGATGAGGATCGGTATTTAATATTAATGGCCAAAAGAAACCGCACTATATACGCCACTTTCTTGCAAGAGCATCTTCAGAGAGCTACTGGTATCAGAGTTGCGACTCAAACTGTTCGACACCAACTACAGCATGCTGGTTTGTATGCTGGGAGACCTATGATTTTAACAAAAAAATAGTGTTTATTTTGCATATAAAATGACTAAATATATCGAAGAAGGGGAAAAATAAGTGTATTTCAACGGGGGAACAAAAAACTAGACCTTAAATTTATTACTTAAAAGTTAAAATTTATATTTTCTAATTTGAATTGCTAATTTAATCTAATACTTTTCGCATAGCAATTCAAATTAAAAAAAAAAACATTCAAATACTAAGAGATTATTTTTTTGGTTGAAAAAGTCGGTAAGGAATTAGCATATAAATTAAGGTAAAATCCAATCTATGTGTATGTGTAGTGTCTCAAACTGAATTCGTGTGCTGAAAGAATAAAAAAAAACTAAAACTATATTCCAGTCTAGAGTATATGGACTTCAGTGTAAAAATATATCTTTTCAATGAATTTCCTTTTCATATGTTAAGTAATTTAAATGAAAATTTGTTGTTTTTATCACCCAGAGAAGTTTTTAAATTTAAGGGATTTAATAAATCTAATAAAAACAATGCTATATTTTTTTAAGGCTATTGACTAATTTGGTTCCATATTTAAAGTATTATAAATAGAATGGGCCGAAATATAGGATGAAAAAAACCATAATGAATGAATATGAATTTTGAAAACTTTATAAAATTTATGTTTAAGATTATATAGGGTTTTCCAAAATTCAAGAGAAATAATGCTTTTAAAAAAAGAATACAAGATAATTTATTTTAAAAAACAATTTGGTATACTCGCTTCCCTCTTCAAAAAACACCAGGTCCGAAGGTGCATTTTGAAGGGAATCATCATTTTCATTACCATATATTCCAGAATATTTAATAGATTATCAATGAATATTTTTTTATGATTAAATTTTGCTAGAGTTTTGAACGTCCTTTATTTGACATATTGCTACTGCGATTTAATACTTTTCTGATATAATCATTTTACAAGTTATATTCACTGATTTTAAGTAGTAGATACTTTAGTTTTTCGTGTATGTTTTTATTGACAAACAATAACGGCTAATCATTCACGTGAATATTATGAGCTAATTCATTTTCATCGCAGTTTAATAATTGAAGTCATCAGTGCATTCTTAATAAATATAAAGTCGATACAAAAAATAATGCCCATAAATTACTGTAAAGGTTTCTGTATCTCAGAACTTTCAAATAAACACATGACAACAAAAATGAGTGTGGTACCGTGAATTGAAAATGTTTTATATGACAACAATGTGGTAGTAGCGGCGTTGCATTGCGGGTAATATTAAATTACGCATCATTTGACAATTTCCATTGTTAACATACGTCAATGACACTGTATAGAAAAATCATTTGTCTCATCTGTTGAATTGAAGCTTACAATTACTATTATTGCGCGTCAAATATTTTAGTTAGTCTATGAATCGTCTTATAGACTTTTATTGGAATAAATTTTATTTAGAACTTATAAAATGCAACAGGTTTATTTTTATATAAATATATATATATATATATATATATATATATATATAGTGCTTCAAGGAATAAATTTTATTTAGGAATTATATATATATATACAGAACTCTATTTACAAAAAGTGAAAATTAAGGATATAAATTAGATACACAAGTGCAGTTCAGTCCAAATTCGGAAATTTTTAGTGTTCTTGAGTCTACGACGAATCTATGCAGCTGGCCTGTAGCAAACCTTAACTATCACATGACGTCATTCACGAAACCACAAGGGACCCACTCTGAAAACAAAACTCCGGCCTCTTTAGTCCCTTCAGAGAAAAAAAAGTTGACTCGTCGCAGAACTCTCTCAATTCTTCACCAAAAATCTCCTTTGAAGACAATCCGTCTAGAAGAGGGATCAACTTCTCTCACTTCTCATTGAAGTAGACCTTTCTCAACTCGTGGTCTGTCACCAATTACGAGGGAACAACTCATGGTATATCAATTGGTTGATAATTCATCTGTAATTGTTCCGACCTGTGAAGGTCGCATAGACATTAGCGAATTTCCTGACTCTCATTATGCATGATACAGAATATATGCTATTAAGTTTCAGGTTGTTCTCAGATTTGAGAAGGTAGATTGTTCTAATTAGTACAAACACTAATTGCCTGCAAAATAACTATCCACAATACTGTTGTATGTTGTTAAATTTAAGTGATGAGTTCCTATTATATATGTACTTGTCAAATAAAATACATTCTCTCTCCAGGAAATGAAATGCCAGAACTCTTCTCGTGAGGAAAAAAATGCTCCCAATATATATATATTACTCTTTTTGTATCTAATCAATGGGCTTAAAGCTTAAGACACTTCTCTCGTTCACAAAGCAGGAGATAAAGATTTTTATGCGAGCAAGGTTCTCCATCAACCTGGCAAATCGTCATCTTATTTAAAATTGAAAAACTATTATTTTTCAATCATACATATTCGCAATAATGTATTTAAGTAAAATACATTTGAAACATTTTCATATTATCAATTAATAAATAACTGAATAATAAAAAAAAGAAAATATAAAAAAAAATTGAATTCTGAACAATTAAGTTTTCATTTATTATCGCACTAATGAAATAAATATTGAATTTGAGAAAGCTCATCACAATGATAAATATTTGATCCTATCAATTCAATGTAAATATTGATTTTAAATACCTTTCCGGTTCAACTATACGGGTGGTTCATTAAGTGATCACATCCATCACGTGTTCATCCAATCATCGCTTTAGGATCAAATGGATAACAAAAATTCATCGTTGTTAATATCGGACTTCATTACTACCACTGTTTTCAATTAATCTCTTCTACCTACGGATGCTCCATCCCATCAGAAGCTGCCCCCTTTCCCTCCATCCATGAGTAGATCACTCACGAGTAATTCATGGGGACACTGAAAATTAGTTACCACAGAAACAGATTAAAATGTTGTTGTTGTCCAGTAAATTATTCTAATGATATTGAAATTGAATTTATTATTCATTAATTTTTTGGTATATTATAATTTATTTACTTTATATGTATGATAAATTTTTTGTAATATATATTTTGTGTTATATAACTTTTAAATACCTTATTTTGATTTTTTAAACCTCCATTGATAATTCTTCCTCTTCACTAGCGCAATAGCCCCATGATGTTCCTAGACCGTCTGCCTACTGGCAGATTTCGCGGCAGGAGATGGTTTTTCTTTTTAAGGGGTAGGGTTGTCAGCCCTTCGCCCAACGCTCTACAGTCATATTAGACGGCGACCTACGGCTTAAAGTGGATTCCTAACCACTACAATCACCCATGGTACCACCGAGAAAGGAACTCGAAACCTGTCTCACTGAATGCTATACATTCGGCCATCAGGCCTTCATTGATAATTAAAAAAAGTACTTTGTGGAGTTGCTAATCTAACAATAACTGAAGAGGAAGAACTGGTAATTGTATCAGCTGATAGTGAATTTAGGATACAACAAAAGGGATTGTCTCTTGGAACCTTTTGAATTCCTATAAAAGAAAAATGCATGTAAATATCTAGGAAAAACTTTAAAAATTTGACTACAATTTCAACGTCATATTTATAAGATTTAGAGTTTTTATCCTCAACTCAGTGTAATAGGTTTTGCTTATATTACACAATATATTTATAAATAATAAAAGACATTGATTCAAATAAATATATTTTGATTATTATTCATTTGATACATGGAAATGAAAGTTTTTTGAGAAACAAGTTCAAAATATTTAATAAAAAATAAAAAAAAAATGTTGTTATGGAATAAAATAAATAATTTTTCTTCCCTTTTCAAAGGTCAATGTCTATGCATCAGTTTTTCAAACCAGCCATTCACACTTTTAAAGCCTACGGGTGAAAGGATGTTTTTGTGCAAAGGCCTTAAAAAAAGAGGAATCATAGATCAAAAATTAAGTGTCGCTTGGACCCCCTAAAAAATGAAAATTTCATTTTATGTCAGATACCGTGTTTACTCTGGAGCCTAAAGCTTTAGATATTCTTTAATATATACATATATTCTCACAGGATTGTATTCAAGCTATCCTAAACGAAAACTTTTGCAATTTTTTTTTTTGTCTTCCACTTCTATCCAAGATATATCTTGTGCGACAAAAAAAGAGAAGAATAAAAAAAATAGAAGATCAAAAGGTTTTTCTGCAAAATAAACACTGGCAGCTATCTTTGCACCAGATTAATTTCAAGTCTTCTTTAGGTTCGAATTTTCGAACGCAGATCTGGAAAAGTAAGGCATTTGTCAGATGCATTTTAAGAAAGGGCATTTCTTCTTTTACTTGATGTTTGTGCTTGCCGTTCGTAGAAAAATCTTTTGCATGTGTCGCTCCGTTTTATGTGGCTCGTTTGTTGCATTTCGCGTATGGTAAGGTATGTATGTTTTATTTGACTTCTATTTGTGATTAACTTATATTGGCATTTTTTTTTATATGCAGATTCTAAATATGATGTGTTAATATCTCGAAATTTTGTATTTGAATTTTAATTAATTATTTCCATTAATTTATTATTTACTGATGAGGAGAAAATGTCGACAGTCTGAAGATAAAACATTTAGCTTTGTTGAATTATATGGAAACAAAAATAATTTTTTTCCGTCTTGTTGATATTACAAATTGGAACCTGATGGTCAATTGACTAGCGCTCTAGAGCTTTGTGCCACATATTTCGGTTGGAATTCCGATGGTGCCATGGATGTTCGTAGTGGTTTGAAATACACTTTAAACCGTAGGTACCGGACTCGTATGACTGTAAGAGCATCACGGAACCAAGTTAGATTTCACACCCACATCATCACAAAATGTACAGTGGCAACTCAGCTCTAGTGACAACGATGTGGTGTATTAGTAGTAGTAGTAGTAGTAGTCCAACTAACGAGGCAAGATACTGAACATCACAAACCGAAGCTGCTCCTTTTCCACCCCTCCATGAGTAGATTACTCATAGGATCAGGCTCTAAGAGCTCAGGTCCCTGCCTAATATGAATGTAAAGCATTGGGCTGGCAATCCTACCCCATAAAAAGAAAAACATCTCTGGTCTTGAAATCTGCCAGTAGGTAGACGCTCTTGGGCCACCATGGGGCTGTCGCGAATGAAAGTGAATAATCTCTTTCCTTTTATTATCGTCTGCATTGAGAACCCCACCTTCTTTCGCTGTGTATCATACTTTCACTTCAACCAGCAGAAAGATATATCCAGGCCCTTCTGCAGAATTGTCCTTGGATAGTACTAAAGAAGTTCCTTCAATTTAAGAGAGCGTTGCCTATGCACTATAGCAGCTATTGCCATGTAGATGAAAGGAACGGTTACAGTTGTACTTTAAAATGCCATGTAATAAGTAACTTTTTTTGAAACACATTTTATGGAAAAATTAAAAAATGCAAAATAATTCGGTTATAAATATTATTAAATAATATATAATAGTATAAAATTAGAGGCATGATGGGCAAGTGTTTGACTCGATGCCACAAGTTTCGTGTTCGAGTCACAACGGTACATGGACGTTTGTATTAGTTCGAATCCATTTTATATCAAGGTAATATATTTTGAATATTATTCTTTTGATACAAGGACATGAAAGTGTTTTTGGAAAGAACAAACACAAAATATTTAATTAAATATAAAATATAAAAAAATTTGACTGATTTTGTGAGAACATAAAAAAAGAAAATGAAATATATTAATTTTTCTGCCCTATTTATAGTTCAATGCCTATCTATAAGTTTTTCAAACCAGCCATTCACATTTTTAAGGCCTACGGGGGGACATGGACATTTTTGTGCAGGGTCTTAAAAGGAGAGGAATCATAGATCAAAAATAAGTGTCGCTTGGACACTTATTTTTGATCTATGATATCTTTTGATCCCCCGCCCCACCCCAAAAAAAAATGAAAATTTCATTTTTTGTCAGATACCGTGTTTACTCTAGAACGTAAAGCTTTAGATGTTCTTTAATACATATATATATTCTTGCAGGATTGTATTCAAGTTATCTTAAACGAAAACTTTAACAACTTTTTTTGTTGTCTTTCTCTTCGATCCAAGATATATCTTGAGCTACAAAGAAAGACTAAAGAATAAAAGAATAAAATAGAAGATCAAAAGGTTTTTCTGCAAAATAAACACTCGCAGCTATCTTTGTATCAGATAAATTTCGAGGCTTCTCAAGGTTCTCGAATTTTTGAACGCAGATCTGGAAAAGTGAGGCATTTGTCAAATGCATTTTAAGAAAGGGCATTTCTTCTTTTTACTTGATGTTTGTGTTTGCCGTTCGTAGAAAACCCTTACATGTATCGTTTCGTTTTATGTGACTCGTTTGTTGCATTTCACGTATGGTAAGATCTGAATGTTTTTTACTTCTATGTGTGATTAACTTATATTGCATTTCTGACATTTTGTGAACAGATTATGGATATGATCTGTAAAAATTGTGGAAATTTTTGTATACGAATTTTAATTATATACTTTCATGAGTTTATTATTTTCTACTAAAGAAAAAAAGCAGATAGTATAAAGATAAAAAATTCATTTTCATTCCATTATATGGAATCGAAAGGGATTTTTTTCTTTCCTTTTAGTGATGTTACAAACTACTGCCTGATGGCCGAGTTTCTAGCGCTTAGGCGCTTGGTGCCACGGGTTCGGTTTCGAGTTCCAGAAATGCCATGAATTCTTGTAGAAGTTCGAGCACCACTTTAAACAGTAGGTTGCGGTCAAATGTGAAAGTACAGCGTTGGCCATAGGGACACCTCAAGAAAATATATTCCCATGCATGCAAAAGTCAATAGGAAACATCAGGGTCAGGTTTCTCAAAAACAAAAAAATAAAATAAAATTGGGTGCTATTCAATTTATTTTTTATCTTATTATATTTTTCTGTAATATTGATTTAACGGAAATTATTAATATTGATTTCTCGGAAATTTATATATAGTGGGCTTACAATTATTTTTACGATTTTCAATGCACCACGTTTTCAGAAAGTTTGAGAACCACCGGAATAAAATGATGATTCATATGTTTTGAGAAACAAAAAAGCCAATAGCTTTTTGTATATATAACGCGCGATATATATATATATGGCACCTGATGGTCGAGTGACTAGCGCTCTAGCACTTGGTGCTATGGATGTTTGTTGTGGTTTGGAATTCACATTAAACTATAAGACATAGTCAAATATTACTATAGATATTTGGATAAGGACTAACAATCCATCCCCATAAAAATCAAACATCTCATTTGAAATCTGCCAGTACACAGACGGCTTCCGCCCACCGTCGGGTTGTTGAGACACTGATGATACTGTTATTTATATACAATAAAGGACATTGATTCATGATAATATATTTTGATTATTATTCCTTTGATACACTAAAATAAAAGTTTTGGGAGGACCAAATTAAAACTATTTACTAAAAAATAAAATATGAATAAAAAATTTGACAAATGCTGGAAGAACATGAAAAAAAGGACAAAAAAATATATTTTAATTTTTCATCCCTATTCAAATGTCAAACTCTATCTATCAATTTTGAAACCAACCATTCCACTTTTAAAGCCTACGGGGGAAATGGGTATTTTGTGCAAATGCCTTATAAAGAGAGGAATCATAGATAAAAAATAAGTGTCGCTTGGATCCCCCCTAAAAATGAAAATTTCATTTTTATGTCAGATAACGTGTTTACTCTGGAGCCTAAAGCTTTAGATGTTGTTTAATATAGATATATTCTCACCGGATTGTATTCAAGCTATCATAAACGAAAGCTTTAACAACTTTTATTTTTGTCTTTCTCTTCGATCCAAGAAATATCTTGAGCTACAAAAAGAAAAGAATGAAAAATAGCAGATAAAAAAGGTTTTTCTGCAAAACAAACACTCGCAGCTATTTTTCTATCAGATAAATTTCAAGGCTTCTTAAGGTTCGAGTTTTTGAACGCAAATCTGTAAAAGTAAGGCATTTGTCAGATGCATTTTAAGCAAAGGGTATTTCTTATTTTACTTGATGTTTGTGTTTGACTTTCGTGGAAAACCTTTTACATATGTAGTTCCGTTTTATTTTCCGGCTCATTTGTTGCATTTTGCTTATGGTGAGATCTGTATTGTTTTTGACTTCAATTTGCGATTAACTTATGTCTTTCAAATATATGCTCAAACATTGAAGGAGTAGTTAGCGTATGTCAGACTCATGTTTCTTTCTCATAAACACAAAAACATATAAACTTAGACAGCTTTGATTTTATTTTTTATCGAATTATAATTTTTTTTGTAATATTGTCTATGATATAATATTATTACATATTACTCAAAAATTTGCATATACAAGCCTACAATTATTTGTAACATTTTAAATGCGACCGGAAAGCACAAAGTTAGAGAGTCACTCAACTAAACTAGATAGGTTTTGAGAAACAGAAAAGGCCAATAACTGTTTGTGAAATGGGCGATATTTCTAAACAATAAAGGACATTGATTCAATATACATTGATACAACATATATGTAAAGGACAATCCTACAATTACAATTATTTAAAAGCATTATCAGTGCGCCCCGAATTCAAAATGTTTGAGTGTTTGAGAACCACTGAACTAAACTAAGGATTCATAGCTTTGAGAAACAAAGTGTCGTATATATAACGAGCTGATTGGACTCTCTGACGCTCTATGGTCATATGAAACTGAGACCAACGGTTTAAGGTGGATTCTGAACCACTGCAAACATCCATAGCCAGCTGGGACTCGAACGCGAAAGCTGTGGCACCAAGCACTACAGTGCAAGACACTCAGTCATTCATGCCTGACAGTTATTTGTAGGATTTCCAATGCTCCCCAAATTCAAAAGTTTGAAAAACTGAACTAAACTAAGGAATAAAAAACAAATAGACCAATAGCGTTTATGTATATATAACGCTGCGATATTTATAAACAATAAAGACATTGATTCAAGGTAATACATTTTGATTATTATTCTTTTGATGCTAGGAAATGAAAGTTATTCGAGAAACAAAGTTCAAAATATTTACTAAAAAATTAAATATAAATAAAAAAATTTAACAAATGATGCAAGAACATGAAAAGAAATAATATTAATTTTTCATCCCTATTCAAAGGTCAAAGTCTATCTATCAGTTTTTCAAACCAGCCATTCACACTTTTAAAGCCTACGGGGGAATGGATATTTTTGTGTGCAGAGCCCTTAAAAAGAGAGAAATCACCATAGATCAAAAATAAGTGTCGCTTGGACTCCCACTAAAAAAAAGGAAAATTTCATTTTATGTCAGATACCGTGTTTATTCTGGAATGTAAAGCTTTAGATGTTGTTTAATATATATATATATATTCTCACAGGATTGTATTCAAGCTATCATAAACAAAAACTTTAGCAACTTTTTTGTTGTCTTTCTCTTCGATCCAAGATATATCTTGAGCTACAAAGAAAGGAAAGAATAAATGAAATAGAAGATCAAAAGCTTTTTCTGCAAAATAAACACTGGCAGCTATCTTTGTATCAGATAAATTTCAATTCTTCTTAAGGTTCGAATTTTTGAACGCAGATCTGGAAAAGTAAGGCATTTGTCAGATGCATTTTAAGGAAAGAGTATTTCTTCTTTTACTTGATGTTTGGCTTGCCGCTCGTAGAAAACCTTTTTACATGTGTCGTTCCGTTTTATGTGGCTCGTTTGTTACATTTCGCATAAGGTAAGATCTGAATGTTTTTTGACTTCTATTTGTAATTAACTTGTATTGCCTTTCTGGCATTTTTTGCACAGATTTCGGATATGCTGTGTAAACATTTTGCAATTTTGCATTCGAATTTTAATTAATTATTTCTGTAATTTATTATTTTCTAATGAGAGAATAAAGCAGACAACTTAAAGATGTAAAGTTATTTTCATTCAATTATATGAAATCAAAAGAGGGTTTTTTTTCGACTTAGTGATATTACAAACTGCCTGATGGCTGAGTGACTAGCGATTTGGCGCTCGGTGCCGAAAGATTCGAGTCCCGTCGGAAGCTTAATTTACTAATTTTTGTGAATAGTCTATCATAAACCGAGACGCTACAAACTCATAAAGATCGATATTTTTTTTTTATTTCTATAATACAAAATTTAAAGCTCAATAAAATTAAAAATTATTGAAAGCAAAAATCAAAGTGAATAGTTTAAAATTGAATAATTTAATTTCAGAAATGAGCAGATTAGCCTCTAATATGTATAGTTTATTACATATGTTAAGTTTTAATATTATATCCTTGGGTTTATCAGGAAAATAACAGAAGTTGATTGATCTTGGATTTGTTTGATTCAAATTTCGCAAGTAGCTGCAATTCTGATTTGAAAAAAACCTTCCTTTTCATCTTTTGAAAGCTCGCGGCAACAACGTCTGACTGAATGATATACACAGGTAAGGGGCCCCAAACAATTCCTGGGGCCAATTGAAGGGGCACAAACGATTTTTTCTTATACATGCATAGCAGAGAACGCACAAACAGTTTTTCAAAAAACGGTAGAGATATTTATCGAAAATCTTTTTGATCATATTTGTTCAAAATATCTTAGGAATTCGCTAGAAAGTTAAATCTTCTTTACTTTTCTTTCTTTAGAAAAAAAACCGACGGGAGTCTTCTCTGTAAAAACGATAAGTCATGATCCCTGAACCAAAGACATCTTTTAAGTCACTATAAGTCTGGAACTCTGGAAATGCTGTCACAGAAATATTCTTTTTCCTTTAAACGAATTGAAGAAAATATTATTTTCTATTTACTATTATTAAATATTGCCTTCTGGTCGACCAAACAACTAAACTAACGAAGCTCACGTCCAAAAATTAAAGATTGGGTGCTTGCAAACCGTCGATTTACAATTAGCGGCCTTGCTGATGATGTTGGAATTTCAAAAGGATCGGTCCATTCCATTTCGGGCCCCAAACTCGAACAAAATCTCGATTGGTACCGAAAAGCGCTGAATACGCCAGATCACACTGCATTGATTCTTCGTGACGTTTTCACCAAAGATGAAACCCATATCTTTCCCCAACCACCGTATTCGCACCATACGACTTCTGGCTATTCCCTAGCTATTCTCTAAACTCAAAAGACCTCACCGGGGACACCGTTTGAACAGATTCAACCCGATTGAATAGATTTGAAGACCATTCCTGCCAATGACATTTTAGCAGCATGCATTGAGGATTGGAAAAAAGTTAGCATAAGCGCATTGTGTCCGGAGGAATTATTTTGAAGGCGATGAAATAAATTTGGAAGAATGAATAAAGAGTTTTTGAAGAAAAAATTGGTCTTACTTTTTTTGGACACAGTAGTATATCCTATTATTATTATGGTAGTTCGTTGACTACCGCAGTATTAAGAGGATTATTTCAGCTAAGTTTAAGGCCAGATATCGTGAAATTGTTTCTAACTCAGTCAGACAGAAGACTTAGAGAAGTTTCTTAATGGACAATCCCTTTCCATGCGATTTGCCCAGACACGTAGGGGTAGCCAATTTCAGAACAATAACTGGACATGATTATCTTCACAGATTTGGACTAGCAGACTCTCCGACTTGGCCACTTTGCATGACTCATTCTGACATGAGTGGTAACCACTTGGACTACTGTCCTGGACTAATTGACGTAGTAGCTGTAAATACTGCAAAATATTTTAATTATTTTATGTGTGTTTCGAACTATATTGGGCTGTCCGTCATAGACTGTTGGAAGTCATGACTAGTTCTGGCGTAGGTTTAAAAATTATATCCGATTCAAAACAGATGACTGTGATATATTTTTGCATTCCAAATAGATGATATCGAGTTATCACAAGCCAGGAAAATTGCTAAGTCAGCTGAAATTGAAGATCCAACAAGTTCTTTTGTAGGAGACATGAAATCATATAGGTGATGTAGGGGAACATATTTTCCATAGTATAGGAACATATTTTTCCATACGTTTCTATATAAAAAGTTTTAATGTACAATATCAATTTGTTACAACAGCTTTGGAGCAAGTGACAGTATACGCATGTATTCTTTTATAGTTGGTATTTAAAAACAAGAAACCAATTTTGGCGCCTTTTTGGGGATTATTGGCGTCGCCATTGGAGATTTAATTCTGAAATGACCTTGCTCAAAATGAGACAGAGTGAATTCGGCAGCTGAACTTATTTGACAAGTCTCCTTTTGTCAGAGAAAGCAGCTCTTTCACTATATCTCCAGGACAAATAATATCCATTGGATTTGAAAATCAAACAAGTATTCTCTTGTAGAATACAGAAGCCGTATATAAGTAAGCAGTTATGTAGAGTCCATTTTTCCATAGTATAAAATATCAATGTACACCAAAATTTGTAACAACAGGTAATGGTATACGGATGCATTCTTTTATCCTGGTTATTAAAAAACAAGGAACACATTTTGTCGCCTATTGGGGATTATTGGCGCCACCTATTGGAGATTTAGTTCTAAAGTGACCTTGGTCCAAATGAGATAGTTTTAAAGGTTGAACACAGCCTGATTTCGGTAGCTGAATTGATTAGAAAAGTCTCTGCTTTTGTCAGAGATACAGATCCTTCACTATTTCTCCAGGACAAATACCATCCATCTTGTACAATACACAAAATACCTATTCCCAGAGTAGAAAATGTTTACGACCTTACCAACAATGGAGAAGAAAGGAGGAAAAAAAGAACAGTGAAGAAGATTCTTTCTCGAAGTAGACTCCTTCCGAAGGCCTAACGAATATTGTGACTCTTATGAATGGTTACAGTGAAAGAGACAAATGGACTGTTTAATCGTAGAATGATACAAGATGGATTTCCTCTGTATGCACTAATGGTGGGTTCTTTTTGTCAGTTCTCGCCTTTTGTGAGGGATTCATTGTCAGCTTTGGGTTCTTGTAATTCTCATTTATTTTTGGAAAGATGGAGAAGTCAGTGTACTGTAGATACTGTTGCTATTGTTGATTGGTTCACTGCGTGTTTGAGTGGTTCACAATATATACTGGTCACAACCATCGCTTTGATTCGCCATTGCTTTCCACATTTAAGTTAGCATTTAAAACTTCCATTGCATCTAATAAATTATTAAATTGTAAGCAAATTTAATCACTAATCCAAAATTTAAGAATGTAAAAAGTTGAAGAATTCAGGCTTTTTTTTTTTAAGCGAATGAATAACTTACTTGTTTCAGCTAGTTCAGTTCAATCTGGGGTCGCCAGCATTTTTAAAAAAAATTACCAAATTCGTTAAAATAATGAATTTTTAAGTTGCAACTTCAATTATGGTTCATTCTAAAGGACTAAATGTTGAAGAATATTCAAGTTGACGTCAATCTTATGTCTTTAATGAAAGTTATTCTAAATCTTTTAAATTCCCTATCATACTACAGAACTAGCGATATTTAACTGAATTTCCCTTTACTACAATTATATTTTGAAAAGATCCAATATACAAATGTAGGATTTTATTATCAATGGATAACTAGCTACATAACAGCATGGCAGGATGTTCTACTAAACTGATCAGTTTACAACCACATCGTAAACCCCCAATTAGATTTAATAAACCATAGACGTCAGCCACGTGATCGATGGCTTCGGATCCCTGGCATAGATCTATTCATTGAACTTTCAGCAACAACCAATATATAAACAGCATAATTCAAGAAGAACTTGGTCAGAACTTTGATGATCCTTGAAAAATCATAAACCCACAATTACATTACTTTGTTTTTAATTGACAATGTTTTTACAGCAACAATTTTGATAGATTTTATATGAAAATTTTAATTCATTTTTATTAGATTTTACTTCGCACTAAATTTTACTTGTTTTAGCAACTGGCTTACAAGATTTTAATCATTTAATTTTATCAGAATCTCAAAAGTACTGTCATTTGGCGTGGCATGGCCAAGTCTGGCCCTTGTGTTATAAAATCCCAAACAACCAACCAACCCCAATTACATTTACGGAACAAGGGAAATCTACTACAAGACGTCAGACACGTTTAAAATAAGTGTCATTAAAGACATTGATGACATCTTGGTCATTCTGGAACGTGGTCGACGGTTTAGGATCACTGACGTAGATCTATTCAAAGAAAAGTCCAACAAAAACGAGTATATACTGTAAACAGCATAATTCAAGAACAACTTGTTAAGAACTTTGAAAGATTAGAACTTGAGAAGAACTGTGCAGAAGCACAACTGTCAGGTAGAAAATTTTGTGGGTAATTATTATTATGTTAATTGTTATGTTCTGTAAATGAAAATCTTGCAGTACATAATGTGCCTTAAGAGCTATGCAAAAGAACAGCCTGTTCTTTTTTTTTTAATATCCCTAGACCCACATATAATCATCACACATCTACATAAATTACTGAAGTAAATACAGTTTTGTATGCAACCTGATTTTATTTAAATTGCAGCATGCATATTTTCTACCAAACATCCATGCAGTATTCAATAATTATTCTTCTCTAAAACCTCAAATTTCAGAATTTTATGTACAAATAATTACAAAAAGATTAAAATTAAATGACGGTTAGTAATTATGTATTAATATACGTTCAACATCTGTCAGTGTCGATACCAGTTTTGTATGCAACCTGAAACAAGAATGAGGAAGTCATAATGTAAAATTCAAAAATTATCTCTCTAATGGAAAACTTAATTGATGACGATAATTTTTTAAAACATGAAAACTTCTTGAAGACATTGAGAAAAGTATATATATATATATATACATGATAAAATATATGACGAAATAATATATATATATGATAAAATATTTATGATTTGTATGATGACCAATTACATACCGATTTTCATCTACACTTCTAATTTAACTCAATTTAAATTCACCACCGACTTGCAGTTTCAGATTTCCGCATAGAAAGTCTAAGCTATCATTATTGCCAGCAAGTCATCTCATATCCTGAGCTGTAATTAAACAGCTTGTTTCATTAACTCTCACCGATGTCGCGGTTGCAGTTATTGGCACACATAATTAGACAAGTTTCATTAGCGGTTTTCTGCCGTTAACCTTGTCATAACTGCAGAACACCGTGTCCGGAAGTCATGGTGTTACTCTGGATGGTATTCAAACTGTTGGCTTAGGAGAATCATGTTCACTGGGAGAGGGATGGGAAATGGATGGTCATCGTAACATGGTATTTCGGTCAGAGGATTTCACAATCCTCCTGATTATCATAATAGGTGTGAGAAGTTAACTGTCCAGGAGTTGTGGAATGTCCAGTCACAAAGGGGTTGACCTATCGCTTATTAGATTGGGAGTTTCCTGTCGATGATGAACTGTTTTATGGTCTTGAAAGATCAAATGACTTTTCTGAATTATGAGTGTATTGCAAATTATTGCGAACTAAGCTGTGTTGAATGGAAATTATTGATCGTTGTTCTTTCTTAATCGAAGTAAATCATTTAAGTATTTAGTTTATTAAAGGGCTACCAACAGCCTTTAAAATTAAAATTGACAAAATTTAACATTTAGAAAATTTAATGCTTTGAAATAAAGAATTTATTTTTGCTCAAGTATTTTCTTTCTGTCTAGACCAGGGATGTCCAATCCGCCTTGTATATTTTTCCGGCCAATGAGATTCATCACACTTTTACAAAATATAATTTATTTTTATAATGGCCGAAGTAGTGAAAAAAAAAGTATTAAAAAATGAATTACGTGTGCATCCATATATTGAAAAAGGAACTGTCGAAATTATAAGAAAAAATTCCTTTGATTTTAAAATAATATTCTTGCGAATATATGACAGATATTAACTGTTTTAGTTATGACTTTACAGTTATATGTTCGCTGAATAATTAATTTATAATCTGCAAACTCGTGACGTGAATTTTTGTCTTTTTTTCTCTCAAAAATGAAATTGAGAAATATTTAGAAGTGGTATAAACAGTTCAAAGAAGGCAGAGAACGCGTTGAAGACGAAGAGCCCTCTGCTCGATCATCCACCTCAACCGACTCATCTCACTTCAAAAAAAAAAAAAAATAAAGATTTGGTGCTTGCAATCCGTTGATTTACAATGAGAAACCTTGCTAATGATGTTGAAATTTCAAAAAGATCGGTCAATTCCATTTTGGGCCTCAAGCGCGTCAAATCTTGATTGGTGCCGAGAGCACTGAAGGCGGGGTCTCACACAGCATCGATTCTTCGTGACTTTTTCGCCAAAAATGAAACCCATATCGTTCCATAACCACCGTATTCACGTCGTGTGACTTCTGGCCATTCCCTAAACTAAAAATACCACTCCGGGACACCGTTTTGAGTCAATTGAAGAGATTATACGCGAATGGCGCGCGCTTTGAAGGCCATCCCTGCCGATGACTTTTTAAAATTCATTTAGGTTTGCAAAAAAGTTGGCATAAATGCATTGTGTCCGAAGGGGATTATTTTGAAGGCGATGAAATAAATTTGGAAGAATAAATAAAGAGTTAATGAAAAAAAAAAAATAACTGGTCTTACTTTTGGGCACAGTAGTATGTATAGAAATATAATTTGTAACAATAATTTGCAATAATGATTAGTAAAAATGGATAACTAATTGGTCATCTTATAATTTGTAAGATGACCAATTACATATCCATTTTCTTTTACACTTCTAATTCAACTCAGTTTAAATTCACCACTGATTTGCAGTTTTAGATTTCCTGCAGGAAAGTCTAAGCTATCATTATTGCCAGCAAATCATTTCATATCCTGCCTTGTAATTAAACAGCTTGTTTCATTAACTCTCACCGATGTCGTTGCAGTTATGGGCCACACATAATTAGACAAGTTTCATTAGAGGTTTTCTGCCGTTAACCTTGTCATAACCGCAGAACATCATGCCCGGAAGCCATGGTGTTTCTGTGGATGGTGTTCAAACTGTTGCCTTAGGAGAATCACCGTTCACTAAGGGGAGGAGGGATGGGAAATGGATGGTCATCGTAACAGGGTATTTCCGGTCAGACGATTTCACAATCCTCCGATTATCAAAATGGGTGTGAGAAGTTAACTGTCCAGGAGGTGTGGAATGTCCAGTCACACAGAGGTTGACCTATCGTTTATTAGATGGGAGTTTTCGGATGATGATGAACTGTTTTATGGGTCGTGAAAGACCAAATGACTTTCTGAATTATGCAGAGTTGCTGATGAGTATTGCAAACTAAGCTGTTTTGAATGGAAATTATTGATCACTGTTCTTTTTTAAATCAAAATAAAGCATTGAAATATTTCTTTTATTAAAGGGTTGACTGTTGCCTTAAAATTTAAAATTGACAAGATTAAAAATTTGAAAATTTATACAGTTTAATGCATAAAACTAAAGAATTTCGTTTTTCGCGCAGGCATTTACTTACTCTAGAACAGAGGTAGCACACCATATGATCTTGTGCGACACTTTGGAAATACATCATTAATCCATCCATATTAGATTTAGACACACTACAGGATTGATTTTGGAGTGAAAAAGTGAAACATAATGAGTTATTTTTGTGTTTACTATTATTCTTACATGTGAAAATAGATAATATAAAAATAATGATTCTAAAAACACAGTGTAAAAGAAAGGTAAGTATAAATGAATATATAAATATAAACGAGTATATAAATATAAACGAAATAAAAAAAAATGAAATCATTAGAAAATATTTATTTTACTAGTGCGATATTTTTTTCTCCACTCTTTCATTTAGCTTTTGCAAATCGATCTCAATTTGGGTATTTGCACATCTTAATCGGTGTTACAGGTTATATTTAAGCGCGTTTTGTGTTTGGTCATTTTCATTTCAGGGAAAAAAAACGATTCACAGGTGCAAGTTGAACCAAAAGCGCTGAGAACTTAAACTAAGAATATGGTTTACTCTGCTGTGCGTATCATTCAATTGTTCTCAACAATTAATCTAGGGATGGTCACTGCGTCACTGAGGTCACTTAAAGTGAAATATAGAGCCTGTTATATTAGATGTTCCAAGATGCGCGCATCAGACTATAAGTTAGCAGAATATCATTTAATTATTCTGCGAACTCATGACTGTAAACTCATCCAATAAAACGTGCAATATCTGTCCTATATTCGTAAAGAATATTATTTTTAAACATTAATTTTTTCTCACACTGTCGACAGTTAATGTTTCAATAAATGGTTGCACACATAATCTATTTTTTTAATTCATTGGTTTTTCCAACTGTGGCCGTTATAAAATAAATATACTTTGTAAAAGTGTAATAAATTTCTCAGGCCTCAAAAATATTCAAGGCGGGCCGCGGGTTGTCCTCCTCTGGCTTAGAACTAAAGAATTTCTTTTTGCGCAAACATTTTTTTACTGTCTAGACACTGTCTTACTGTTGTCTGTTTTCCCTCTTCCTTGTTTGTTGCAAAGTTAAATAATGCTTTGAAATAAACCTAAAATCTTTGAATGAAAATGACTAAATATAAATATCGGCTACTGTAGCGATAAACACTAATTCTTGAATAATTGACAAGTAAATGCCTTGTTTTCTTTTTTTCATTATAATAATTCATTTAGTATTAAGGTTTCCTTAGAATAAAACTGCATAAATTCAAAATTCAAAAATTTACAAATATAAAACTTTTCAAATAAAATTAATTTTAACAATTCTCCTTTAATTTTAAATTAATTATTTTTTTAAATTAGATACAACTACTTATTAATATTTCTTTGAATTTAAAAATATTCAACAGCGTGCACTAGGGTAAAATAAAACCCTATTATTTTTCTCTCGCAGAAATGTGTATGATTTTTTCTGTATTTTTAGACAACACTTCTACACTGCTTTGAAATAATTAATAGTTATAATTGATTCGGTATGAAATAACCATATAATTGACAATTTTTTAATAATAAATATATTATATTAAATACTAAACATTATTATAATAAATATAAATATACATTTTTAAATTATATATATATATATATATATATATTACTCCTTTTCTATCTAATCAATGGGCGTAAGATTTAAGACACTTCTCTCATTCCCAAAGCAGGAGATACAGATTACTATGCTACCAAGACTTCATGTCGTGATCATGTTATTAAAATTAGAAAACTATTATTTTTTAATCCTACATAATCGCATTAATGCATTTAAGTAAAATACATTCGAAACATTTTTTATATTAGCAATTAATAAATAACTGAATATAAGAAGAAAAATTTAATTCTGAATAATTAAGTTTTCATTTACTATCGCACTAAAGAAATAAATATTGATTTTGAGAAAGTTCATTACAATGATAAATATTTGAACCAATGCATTCAATGGAAGTATTGATTTTAAATACCTTTCTAGTTCAACTGTACGGATGGTTCATTAAGTAATCGCATCCATCACATATTCATCCAATCATCGCTTTGATCAATCGGATAACCAAAAATTCATCGTTGTTAATATCGGACTTCATTACAAATACTGTTTTCAATTAATCTCTTCTACCTACGGGTGCTCCATCACAACAGAAGCTGCCCCCTTTCCCTCCATCCATGAGTAGATCACTCATTGGATGCCAGCCCCACACTACAGGACACTGAGGATTAGTTACAGTAACAATCAATTAATCCAATGATATCGAAATAGGGTTTTATTATTCATTGTTTTGGTATATAATATTTTATTAAATTTACATTTGTGATAATTTTTTTATAGTGAATATTTTGCGTTATATAACTTTTAAATTCATTATTTTGAAAGATTGTCAACCTCCATTGATAATTCTTCTTCTTCACTGGTGTTCGAAGCCTCATAGTGTTCGAAGAGCGTCTGCCTACCGGCAGATTTCGAGACAGGAGATTTATTCTGTAATAGTAGGGTTTTCAGCTTACAGTCATATTAGACAGGGACCTAGAGTTTAAAGTAGATTCTGAACCAATACAATCCTCCATGGTACATCTATCATTGCTTTAATGTAGCTAACAAAAGACTTTTCGGCTGATGGTTACCATATGTTTTTAACAAAAAAAGTAACGGAAAATTGTTGTAGTAGATAATTTGTGTCTGTTGCTTGAAGTCGTTACATATGTTTTACAATTATTAATGTTTTACCTTCATAGCCTTCAAAGCATAACTTATAATAAAAAAATGGCAATTATGTAATTGATACATAATAAGATTATTAATAGTGATTATGCTTTATTATAATTTTTAATGACGACTTTTTAATTAAAATTATACAATGATAATAACAAATTGTTTACTAAATATGAATCTACAAATTATATTGAATTGATTATAATTAAATGAAATGTTTAATAGTTTAGTTGTTGAAGAATGATCAGGTAGAATGATCATATATATATATATATACATGATAAAATATGTATGACGAAATAATATATATGTATATATATAAGATATAATATTTATAGGAAAATATTTATGATTTCTAACATGACCAATTACATATCCATTTTCATTCACACATCTAATTTAACTCAGTTAAAAATTCACTACTGATTTGCAGCTTTTTAGATTTCCGCACATAAATTCTAAACTATCACTATTGCCAGAAGTCATTTCATATCCTGCCTTGTAATTAAACAGCTTGTTTCATTCACTCTCAGCGATGTCGCGGTTGCAGTTATTGGCCACACATAATTAGACGAGTTTCATTAGCGCTTTTCTGCCGCTAACCTTGTAGTAACCGCACAACATCATGCCTGGAAGCCATGGCGTTACTCTGGATGGTATTCAAACTGCTGCTTTAGGAGAAGCACGGTTGCTGAGGGAGGGAGGTCTGGGAAATGGAGGGTCATCCTAACATGGTATTTTCGGTCAGACGATTTCACAATCCTCCGGATTATCATAATAGGTGTGAGAAGTTAACTGTCCAGGAGGTGTGGAATGTCCAGTCACACAGAGGTTGACCTATCGTTTATTAGATTGGGAGTTTCCGGTTGACGATCAACTGTTTATGGGTCGTGAAAGACCAAATGACTTTTTGAATTATGAGAGTTGCTGACGAGTATTGCAAACTAAGCTGTTTTGAATGTAATTTGTTGATCGTTGTTCTTTCTAAATCATAATAAATCATTGAAGTATTTTTTTTTTATTATTATTAAAGGGCTGCTTGTCGCCTTAAAATTAAAATTTAAAACTAAAATTTTGAAAATTTTTACAGTTTAAAGCTTAGAAGAAGGGGGGTAAACCCGCGGCCGCCTTGAATATTTTTTCGGCCCGTGAGATTTATCGCACTTTCAAAAATTTATTTATTTTATAATGGTCATAATAATGAAAACCAAGGTATTAAAAAATACATTATGTGGGAATCCATATACTCAAAAATTAACTGTGGATATTATGAAAAAAATAATTTAACTTTGATTTTAAAAAATAATCTTGCGAATATATGAGAAATATTGCCTGTTTTATGTATGAGTTTACAATTATGAGTTCGCAAAATAATTAAATTATATTCTGCGAACCCATGACGCTTGCGCATCTTGTAACATCTAATATATCAGATTCTGTGTTTCACTTTAACAGTGACCATCCCTAGATACGTGCAGTTGATTGTTGACAGCAGAACAAAGGAGACACTCATTTGAAGTTGTTAGCGCTTTTGGTTCGACTTACACCTGCGAATCGTTTTTAAAATCGAATTGACTAAACACAAAAACACGCTCAAACATAACGGACGCTAACCTGCAACACCCATTACGATGTGCAAATACCAAATTGAGATCGATTTGCAAAAAGCTAAGTGAAAGAGTGAAGAAACAAATATCTCTCTAGTAAAGAAAATTTTTTTTTTAATGATTTCATTTTTTTATATCATTTATATTTATATCTTTTATATTTCATTTTAAGTGATATATATTTCTTTACGATGAGCGTTTAATATCATTATTATTATATTACATGTAAGAATAATAGTAAAAATCATTCTGTTTCAAATTTTCACTCCAAAAAATATTTATAGTGGGTCTAAATCTAATATTGTGATATATAATTTTATATGCGGCCCTAGGAGTTATGATGCTTTTCCAAAGTGGCCGCAACATCATTTGGGTTAGCCACACCCAAATTTTTAATAAAAATATTAAATATAATATAAATATAAAATATAAATAAATAATATATAATATAAATATAAAATAATAAAAATAAAAAATATTAAATATTAAATATTTTTTAATAAAAATAATAAAAAAGGAGGAATATTTTTAATAATTCAATTTAGTATTAGAAATACCCCAGAATAAAGTTGTACAAAAATTAAAAAGTAAAAATTTACAAAATATACTGCCTGAGTAAAAACTTTAAGGCCGCAGTCATTTTTTAAAAATAAATATAATATAATCGCGTAATTACCATTGCAACTACTAGCCAGTGACAACGTTGCAATTTTCTATTTGTCATACGTTTCTTCGAAGTATTGGTGATTGTGAAGATAGCGAAGCGGTAAGAAGTTAACTGATCGTGAAAAGAGGACAGATCCGAAGCATGCTTCAACAGGAATGAGTAGTCGTGCTACTGCGATAAAGATAGGAAGATCAAAGCCTGTAGTCAACAATTTTTAAAATTGAAAGACAATTATGGTAAAGAATACTGAGGGGGAAGACAACTAAGCTTTGTCCTCGAGTGATGAAAGAAGAGTTTGCCAACTTGTATCTACTGGACTCAACCGGGAAACTGATTCCGACGACAGGTTTAAAGTTTCTCAAAACGATTTATAACACAATTAGAAGGTCTGGAAGGTACACTTATACAGCAAATTGACTAAGCCTCAGTTACTGCAGAGACACAAAAATAGAGCGTTTGAACTTTGCCAGAAAGTCATGACCTGGGACAACCAATGGATAGAAAATTATTTTTTGTGACGAAGAAAAAATGGAATTTGGATGGACCAGATGGCTGGAATTTCTACTGGCATGATATAAGAAATGAAAAAGAAATATTCTCCAAGCGCCAATTAGGTGGAAGGTCTGTCATGACTTGGGGCTGTTTTCTTACAATGGTGTGGGCTCAATTGCATTCGTTTCAGATAGAATGAATTCACAAGGCTACCAAAATGTCCTAACAAAATCATCTTTTCCAAATGCTGAATGTCTTGCTGGAGAAAATTGAAATATCAGCAAAGACAATGCACCGATCCTTCCGGAGTAACAGCACAAAAAATTGGTTCCAAGTCAACAATGTTGAAACTGAAATGGCCAGCTAGATCACCTGACCGCAACCCAATCAAGAACCTTTGGGCTGACTTAGCAAGAAGAGTTTATGCAAATGGGAGACATTTTACATCAACAACAGAACTGAAATCTACTATCGAAAATGAATGGTATAAAACCGACCCCACCCTTTGTCAAAAACTCGTTTCATCCACGAAAACAAAGAATATTCGAAGTAATCGGCGCCACACAACCTTCTAAGAATTTGTAATTTTTTTCTTATATGTTCTTTTCTATGTTGGTCTTAAAGTTTTTTACTTAGGTCAAATATTCATCTGTGTGTTCTGTAATATTTTCTAATAATAAAATGTTTGCAAATTAATTTTTCTACTTTTTTACTTTTATTTAAGCTCAATAATTATCAATCAAATGGTATTTTTTAATTCCTCTGTTTAAATGGTTCCATTTTCTCAAAAATGTCTACAGGCCTTTTAAAGTTTTTACTCAGACTGTAAAGTTTATTTAATATTACTTACAACTATTTAATAATTTTGTTTTGTAAATTTAAAAATCAATCTGCAACCTCACTCTTAAATCTCTCCTCATGTTAAAAACGAGAAAATTATAACGTTTACAAAGTTGGAAATATATTAGCATTCACATGAGCCAGCAACTCAGGTTTGAATTCAAGTATTTTAACTTGTGACCTTATTTAAACTGTAAGAAGCTGAGGAAACTAGTGATGATACGAACTAGGAGTTCTATCAGTTAAAAAAAAAATAATACCCTCATGTTTGCATGACTTGAGGTTACACAATGTAAAACATGT
>BPLR01021490.1:0-46634 GCA_021605095.1 Caerostris extrusa
CTATCACATTCAGCTAGTCTTTTTAAAAGTTGAATAATTTTACAAATTCTACTTAAATAGTCATTTGTATGATCTGTTGTTAAAAGATGAACATATAACATTAAAATTGAATACCACTTAAAACGTATAGTTATTTAATGATTTTTATATTATTTTTCAACTGTTTTTATTCCATTCTTTAATAAGAAAAGTGTATAAAACAGTCAACAGCATCTACTAATCTTACAATAATTTATAAGACTTGGAGATATGGGTTTGGTTTGATCAAGCACGTTTGTGTGAAAACTATTTTGCACCTACAAGAGCGATATTCAGATTAATTATATTAGGAATTGACTATCAATGATTAAAGATACCTTATTTTAATAATAATAAAAAATCTCAATTATGAAGTTTCAAATCTATAGAAGTCGATTAACAACCTCAATAGAATCTTTATCAGCATGCATATTTCGTGTCACTTAAACTGCTAAAAATGCAGGCCATAATCACATTTTTAAGGCATCTGTAATAAAAGTTATACTTTGTTTGAATTGGACATGAAGGCGATTAAGCTTCAACTTCGGTCTAACTAGTTTTTGCTTTAATTAATATTTTTTTTTTTTTATATTTCGTAACTGAATAAATAATTACCTTTTTTTTTTTCCTTTTACAGCCACAATGGATTCGTCTGCTTAACATTTCATCAAAGAGAAAGCACATTATTGGAAATCCAGACAGGTAAGTTCCATCTAATGCATACATACCTGCCAAAATGGGCCTTAGTACTTTCAACCGGTTTAGAACATCGATAAACTCCCCGCCACGTTAGTGTATGCAACTTCCTGCTTGATTTAAAAATTTGCCTAATGCGTGCCGTTTTTGAAGCATCATTAGAGGCATTTAGGAGGATACTTAAGATTAACCGCCCGTTGATCGTCCACCAGTCCATTCTGAGTGAGAACCTGCCATTTTTAAAATATGGTGGTTCTCTGCCTAATCTGGGAAAAACTAAAAAACTAGCGTATCGATTTTCAATTTTAAAGAAACGTGCTTATTTTCTCTCGACAAGACTACTGTGTACTTGAATACACTTGGGTGAGATATTTTATGGAAAAATAAGTAATGATGCGGAAAGTGGTTTAAACTCATTATGGTTGACTAATGATACCTATGCTGACGGTTTCCGAATTTGCATACACAAAAACCCTGCTTTAATCGAGATTCATTCGACTATAAGTAATTTTTAACGCTGGTAGTTTAATGAATTCCTAAAATTAATATAGTACTTTTGGGTATTTTTATGTATCAACAAATGCAATGAAAAGTTCTTTTGGGTAATACTTATTTAACGGCTGAATAATTAAATCAGTCGACTAAGAAGCTTTCTGCTTTCAAATTGAGTTTTTAAATAAATATCCTCTTCTAAAAATTGCGAAATAATGTCCAGGAGTGATTTGTATCCAGAATAATAAACTGGTAATAGTTGTACTTATGCGTAACTTTTAAATGAGAATGTTTGTGGATGAAAAATAAACTCTATCAGGAATGTAATGATGAAAGTATGTATACAGGGTGATTCGAAGGTTACAGACAAGCTATTTAGGGGTAGGTCAGATATTGCAAAGTAAATTAGTTTTGAAAAGCGGAAATATCTTTGTGCTTCTAAAAAGTACAGAAAGCATAAAAAAAAGATACGGATTGCGGCCATATACAAAACAGATTTATTTAATAACTTACAAAATGTTAGAAGCAGACTCCAGGGAACAACACTTGCCATTTACAGCAATCAACCTCCTAATGAAGAATCCTGGATTGACAATACGTTCAAATAATCAGGGACAAACACATACACGTGCTATTAATAAAAAAACTCTTGATTCAAGCTCCTCATAAAAAATTCTTATCAGAATCATGATCCTCTACTTTTGAGTATAAGTTGGGGGCAAATCAGGGAATCAGTGGTAGCAAGTTGATGCGTTCGTCTCTTCCAATCTATCACACAAGAAAGTCGTGGTTTAAATGTCTTCTAACATGCTGGTCGAAAAAAAGTGGTAAAAGTTGCTTCATGGTGCTTAACGAACATACATCGTCAAAGAAATGCAGAGATGCCATGAAGTAAATATGAAGAAATATAGCTCCAAGGCAATTAAAGAGAAAACTTAGAAATGTGCTAAATGTTTTTCAATTCATTTTAACCACACACTTCTGGAGTGAATGCATAATGTTTCCGCTTATATGTTTCCACGTATAAAGTATTTGCTTTTGATATTCGTGACATATCCGTAAAAGCTTGTCTAAAACCTTTCAAATTCTATATATAATCTTATTGGAAACATTTAACTATTATTTTCAATAAGGCCTACTTTGAAATCGGACTATTTTTTAAGAATCGATCAGTGAAATAACTTTTTCAACTTCAAATCGAATAAAACGGAAACCATTTTGAAATAAGTGAAATATTGAAGTTAAATCACTGTTATAAAAAGCTCTCCCTGTTTTTTTTAATTTACATTAATAAAAACTTCATTTATCTATTAAACTAGATGAGAAAAGTGGAATACATACCTGGTATTTTTGTTATCAATAAAAGTCCTTATAATACGACAACTTTTTACCTATTGTAAACAATCAGGCTAAAGCCGCTATTTATCCCGATACTACATCGATATCATTGTAAAGGAATTTGATGAATCCCTAGAGTTTCCGTATGTTCTGGCTTCATTTTTTATTGTTAACATACTCCCATTTTACAATAGAATTTAAAACTATAATTTTAATTAATTATAAACGTATTTCTCATTTATATTAATTTAAATGAGTTATTATAAAAGATATATTTAAGATACAAAAAAAAAAAATTAAATAAGTTTAAAATTGAATTATTTTACATATTAGTATTTTTAATAATTAGTAGAAATTCTACAGCCTTTTACTATCATAAGTTCAACTGATTAATTCAGTTGAAATCGATTGAATCAGTCAAATTATTTCCTTAATCATCGTTAGAATTTTTTAAAAAACCATTTCAAATTTTTTCTAAAATGGTGCAAAAAATTTTGTATAAAACCGAAATGAAAAACATTCTGCATGTATATCCTAAATTTTACTTACTTTTTCCAAATTATATTATCTGTTTGCTGTACAGGAATTTTCAGAAAAGATTGTGCGGTTTTTCATTTCCCCATACTTTAGACAAAATATATTAACAAATAATTTTTAAAATCAGATAATTTACATCATAATATTTTTAAAAACATTTTTAATTCTTATTCAATTTTTCCAGTTCATTACAATTGATATTCTCTGAAAAGCATTTAAGTGATTAAGTACTTTGTGTATTTCATTCTTTAAAAACAATATTATCAATATAAATTATATAATTTATCATTATTATATTTCAAATATCGTAGGTAAAAGTATCATAGAGTTAAGTATCATAAGTTTTTGTATAGTTTTCGTATAAGTTTTATTTTTTATTGAACTATTAATACATTTTAATCATCCTTTTTAATAGTAAAGTATAGTGAAATATGAAACAGCTAAGTGGGAGTTTCATAACTACCCGTAAACTCATAAAATTAATGTTGTATCCAGTTAACCTTTCCATAGTTTGAAACAATAAAAATTGATAGCTATCATTTAAAAAATGGCAACAGAAGGACTAGTTACAGGGTTTATATTTCTATAATGTTAATATACTTATGTAAATTGAAGTATTTATTTTTCAAGCATAACTGCATGATGAAATGTTATTTTATTGAAATTTAATTTAAAACAGAGTTACTGGTCTTACTATTAAACTAACAAATACTAATTCTGGTTTATTTTTATTGACTGAAAACTAGGATAAAATGCGATTATTGAGAAGAAATTTTAACATAATGTACAATTAAATTCATTCAAAAAGTCAATACTTGTATAACTAAGAATCTAATATAATTTTAGAAAATTTGCCCTGTTAAATTTAAAGCAAGATAGAATCCTTTTATTTCTTAAAAAAAACCCTTTACATTCTCTTAAACAATTCGTCTTAATTGACCGAATATGGAAATTTTCTTTTGTTCATAATTTATCATTCACATTGATCCATGCTTTTACATCATGACAAGTATTCATAGACGAGGTTGGTGAGTAGCCAATTTTCTGTGTGTATGTGCGAGTATTATATATTTCTGTACCATATTTCTGATATACAGATTAATTTCAAAAGAATCTTTAAAGTCTTCTTAAAATTATGTACTACACTAAAATAAAAAAATTCAATAATACACAATAAATAATTTAATAATAAATATTCTCAACATAAAATATTTTTATATATAGATTAATTTGTTGAAAAATAAAATAGATTTTTTACATAAAGGATATTATGTCTATAATTACAGGGAATTTAAAGAAAAATAATAATTCAAATCAAATGTGCAATTTATCTAATGATTTTAGCTGGAAAAGATTTCGAAAATATTTTAGACCTATCTATGTGCATATTTTAAATATTTTTACCAATTCTTACTTTTATTAAATACCTGTTATTATTTCGATGAGAAATTATATTTTGAAACTTATATTTGTGTCATTCTTTTGAGAAAGTAGTTATATCTTGAGTAATCAAGGTTTAAATTTCTTTTATTGTTTAAGATTAATACTTTTAATTACATTTAATGATAACTCTCAAACGAAATCCAAGTTATAACCTCCTTTTATTTTCTGACATATAAAAATTCACTTTTATTAAAATATTATGATTAGAGGCATAGACAAATCCTGAAAACGTAACTGCAATTGTCTGTCCTTATGTTACTAGTTATTTCTGTGACTAACTCCAGATCCACTTTGATTCAAGGGAGAAGAGAACAAGAGCATGGTAGAATTTTATGCAATGCATGGTAGAATTTCTTTTTCTTCATTAATGTTTATTAAATTAGTTTAAGCACACTTTCCATCTTTCCTTTACACATCTGAACATCTGGAATAAATTTATTTAAGGTTTATTTAAGTATTCGCCTTGATTTGTGATTTAACCTTTAAACTTTTTTTCTAACTGTGAGGTGAATGAATGAGTTTAAATAAATAAAAGTTTAAAGAAATGAATTTATTGAATAATTTATATTTATAATATCTTTTTATGTATTTCATTTATGTTTTTCATGCATTTATTTCATGAAAAATCGCATTATTATATTAAATAAAAACGGTAATAAAACAATGGCGAAATATTAGATGACCATATTGTTAAAAGTATTAAGTATTAGTTTTATAAAAAAAAAAATTAAAAATATATTTTATGTGATATAATATAAATATATATTATATAATATAATACTTATTATTATATGTAAATATTAATATTATACCATAAATCTTTTATAAATAATTTTATCTTTTTATTCTTTGTGTTATTATAATTTGAATATATCTTTTAAGATAAATATCTATGGAATTATTCATGGTATAGAACTTTTTATTTTTCTTTAGAATTTGAATAATGTAACACCGAATCTATTACAATTATTCCTATTAATAATATAAACGATCGTCTTGATTCTTAAGTATCTTGTTTTGATGTAACTTTCATTTTAGGTTAATATTAATGACATGCTTTATTTAGAAAAAATATTGATTATTGTGTTCGAATGGTGATAGAAACCAATATTTGTGGGGAGTAATATCCCTCTCTTAGAATATATTGCATTTTACTGTATTACTTAGTTATAAGAACAGCATATTTTATTTACTGGAAAAAAAAAGTTTGGTAGTGATGAGGGGATTACATTTTAGACTTTCTTAGATCTTGAAATCGAAGGTAGGATTGAAACTAAAACTTCAGAATACTTAAAAAAATTATAGTTTTATTCGTGAAAAATATATTCAAATCGATTGACTATACTTGAATAGTTTTAATAAATGTAAGATAGAAAATTCAACGAAATGTAAATGTAATTAATTATAATAGATGAACTTAAAATTATAATTTATTTCTTAAGATAGAAAAAGGTTACCAAAATATGGTCACTTCGAAATTTTGAAACATAGTCTTTCTCAAATACGAATAAATAGCTCAAAAATAAGAATGCAGGTTGCCTCCATTCAAGTTGATTTTTCTTTCGATCCACGCAATTTGAATATATATATATATGTGTGTGTGTGTATTTAATTATTTCGTAGACATAACACAATATAAGAAATTATTTGTTTCTTTTTATTATGCCAAAAAAGGGAATTCTTGAAAAAATGATTAGCATAATTAACCCTTTATTTTTAGAATTTGTCTTTGTATGTTCACATTCATCTTCATAATTAAAAAAACATCATAGGTTTAACTTAAATAAAGCCATAGCAATAAAACTTGTGCTATATACGTGTTTACTTTACACCTAGCAGATTTTTTATTTTAAAGATTCTCGTGAAATTCATAAAAGTATTGATGACAATAGATGAACGTCACATTTTATGCACTGTTTACAATATACCATATCCCTAAAATTGTATTTTCTAGAAAATCTTTTAGAAACAGAAATAATAGTATGCTTTTGAAAGAATCCAGAAAATCTTCGCTGTTCTTAAGAACTGTATATTTAAAATGCGAACAGAGGCAATTTTCCTTGTTTGGTATTCAGTTTATGTTCATTCTCAAAAAATAAAACTTAAAAGTTATTAAACTTATTCACGAAATACAAAAATCTAAGGAAGTTATTAGTCAAGAAATGTAACAAAAAACTGTCTGCCACTGAAACAAACAAAATTGAATAAATGAAACAGATTTTTATATAATGTAAAAAATAATTCAATATTATTATAAAATGAAGAAACCATGTCTGGTTTTTTTTCAATCTCACATTTTTAATAACAAAGAGAAGTTTTTTAAAGAATGTAACATTATATGCATTAAAAAAAATTTGCTTCTTTCAGTATAAAAAATAAGATTTCTTGCTTAGTCATATTGAGATTTTTTATATAATTATATCATAAAAAATGAATATTTTCACTTTTTCTATGAGGAAATCTACAACTGAATTCTTAAAAGCATTTTTAATTATTTTTAAATAATAAGATTTAGCAGGATTATTTTCTTAAAATAACAAATTTTTATGCTCGAATATTTTTAATTTCTTTTCCATCAAATCTTCTACTGTAATTACATTTGAGATTTGATTAAAAATAACAATTTAAAAAAGACCGCATATAGATTTACAGAACATTTTTTTCTTATTCCCTTGCATTATTTATTTTAAGCTGTTTCAATTTATTTTTATAAAATAAGAAATTTAAAAGCAGAATATGTAATGTTTTCATATTTTATATGTGCTGCTAAAAAGTTAAGCTAAATATATTTGAATCTATTACAAAAATAGTTTTTACATAAATATACATGTATTGCTAAATAAATTAGCGATGGAACATACAACTAATATTGGTCACCATACACATATATTGAGTTGAGTTAAATATGTTAAAAAATATGATGTAATCCTGAATTGAAAAACAATCGTGTTTTATTATTGCTCATTATATTTTATGCAATTTCAAAATCACACTGAAGCACCGAGGATTATAACAATGTTTTACTGTTTAAAAAGAAAAAAAATCTTTTTCAAGGTGTCAAACCATTAAATAATCATTTTAGATTTAAAATATTTCTCACTGCACTGTTTCTTATTACAGTATAATGTAATAAAAAAAGGGAAGTTGTTTTTTTAATATGCAAACAAAAATAAATAAATTAACTGTTTTCCTACAACGTGTTATTTCACGAATTTGTCATTTTTAACCAAATTATTACATTATTTAGGGATTGTATAATGTTTTACCTTTTTAAAACATAAATAACAACATATAGATACTACATACAAAAAGCAGATATCTAATTTTCAATAATTTGAAAAACAAAACTTTGCTTGATGTATGGAAGAATACAATTTATATTAATAAATACATGGATAAATTGTAAAATATGTTACAAATTTTACAATAAAATCATCGTGTGTTTAATTTATATTATATTTTCAATCAATTCCAATGAAGTTCTGTGCATGGCTTTTCTCAAGATTCAATTTTATCCATACTTAATTCGAATTTATTTCTTTTCTTTCTAATTACTACCTCCAATGTTCTGAAACTTTATTAATTTTTCTCAAGAAGATAAAAAAAAATCTTACGATCTTTACTAATTTTCCTCCAGAGAAATTCCCTAAATCAAGCATGTTGACGTGGTTACAAACATATATTTACGATAATTAATTATCACGAAGCCTACTTCTTAAAATATACAACCGCAAATCGTTACTTTGAAGTTTAAAAAGTTTATTTTTTCTACATGCAACACCGAGATTGTAAGAAGAGCGTTAGTATTACCGATATCGTGCACCGCAGGCCAAAATTAAATAGATTTTTACATCATTTTTCATCATCCTTCGTAGCTAGTAGAAAAATATCTAGCATATCTTTTACTACGTGACGTTGGGTAATTGATTTATTAGCGCATCTAGTAATTGATTGATTAGAGGCATGAACTTAGGCTGTTTATTCACCGAAATCCAAACTTGTCGTGAAAGGCACAAGCCTACGCCCCTTGAAAAACCATTTTAGAGAATCATCGGCTTTCAGAGCACATTATTAAGGACTTAACGTCCTACCGTGACGAAGAATGGAGTAAAAATAGGAAAAACAAGAATAAGGAAAAAAAAAGCAACACAACCATGCACACTATAGACGATATGTTCAAGTCCTAAATTGAATTTCTCGCGTGTATTATGAGTTGCGTGTTATCACATATTTGACTATCTCTAATGCGTCTGAACAGAAGAAATGTTGCTTGGCACCAGTAGGTGAATGTGCGCCACTGAAAAATTGAGTATGACGTGCTTTCTGCGTGTAAAATTGATCGGTTTCCAACTCAAAATCGCAACTTCGTGCTAAAAACTAATGTAGTGCTATCGAAAACTCGTTTTTAGAAGATAAGCTCTGTCACTACTTTCAATGTACAGTTTGAGTTGTCGCTATAAGGAATTGCTTATCAAAATTGAACATTGTTTAATCAGTTAAGCCATTTTGTGGTAACAGAAAAATTTGATTTATAAGATAATTGTAACACAATATTTAATTGAAATGACAAAACGCACATCTGGTGTACCTATTGGCTATTTCATTTCTATTAGCTGTAATGTCAAACGTTATACAAAACAGATTAGATTATTATTATAGATAGATTAATGAAGTTTTTCTCTATCGATTTCATTAATATTCACATCCGTTTGCTATCTAATTTATCAATTATTTATATTTAATAGTTTTTATGGAAAGATAAATGATAATTTTTCTATAAATTATTTATCACTTTTATTTTGTTATAATTCTACTCTTATTGGAAATAAACTGTTCAATGTCTTCTTTTATCCATTAAGTATTATTATTTGTGGTTTTCAGTAATTCTAATTAGATAATTATTAATACACTACAAATTTTGTAACAAAATTATTAACGATAATAAGGTAATTCGTACTAGAATAAATATATACATGTAATAGATCATAATGGTGTGGTAATATCTAACCATGCACCTTTAATAGTAGAATGACAAATGTTTTTAGGGTTTTAAAAATAATGATACACAAATGTAAATTTATAAAAACAAATTTTTGTGTCCACAACAAGAAAAAAAGATAATTATGTTACAAAAAATTAAATGCACTGCTATTTGAAAATATATATTTCAATTAATTAGAACTGAAAGATATAATAATTAAATAAATTACATACGTAACATGACAAATTATCTTAGTTATAAAGTAATTCTTTGTTCTATTAAATAATATTAAATATTTTAATAAAAGTTGCTTTTTAAATATCTTTAAAATATGGACTTTTTATTCTAGAAAGCAACTGTTAACATATTACACCATTTATGGTTACATCTTAGCCTTTTTAATGAATTCAAGAATTTTTCGTTTTGCGAATAATAAACCTAGATAAAAATCGAATTATGCAAACTAGCTAATTAATCTTCCTCCATTTGTAAAAAGAAACTAAGCAGAAATATGTTTTCATTCTCTTCTTGAAACAAAAACCGAAAATAAATACACTTAAATGTGCGGTGTCAGACGGTCTACAATGTAACAAGTTGAAGACGGTTGTCACAACAGCATACTAACAGCTGTAAATAATATTTTTATTTTTCAGCTGCTGAGGTTACTCGATGTTTATAAAATTAAAAATGTTGCGCAAAAAGATAAACGTGTTTATTTTCCGAATGAAATAGAATCTGAAAATACATCTGGCAAGAAAATGACAAAATGATTCATCAATTTTGGCTAGGTTTTTCTTAAACTAAGAATCTGAGTTTCTAAGACTGTTATAAATATTTGCATTGCGTTTTTTTAATTAATACGTATTTAAAAGTTCGTACATAAAATTAGTCTTTATTATGTTTTATCATCAATTTTATAAACAATTAAGTAGGTTTTAAAATCTAATGCAATTTAGCATTAAAAAATATAGTGATACATTAACAGTGAACCAATATGATAATTAATTATTTTCTTTTATGGTTAAATAACAATTTGAAATGACTTGTATCAAAATATCTTAATGAAGAAGTTTTAAAATCATATTTTAGTCGGATGCATATTAATTATATTTATTTTTGTTTGTATAATTACTTATGGACAAGAAAAAAAGATTGAAGTTTCAAACTTCTACAACATAACCTTTTCTTTTGTAAAAAATAATATTTTTCATTTTAAAATTTTTTTAAAAATATTATTAACAATACATACAATATATTTGTACAATTATACAATATATTTATACAATTAAATGAAATTTAAAAACCAATGCATTTTAACATTAAAAATATAGTGATACACTAACTGCGAACCAATATGATAATTAAATATTTTCTTTTACGGTTAAATACCATTTACGAGTGAATTGTATTAAAATGTCTTAATGAAAGGTCTTTTAAACTCATATTTTAGTAAGATGCATTTTAATTATATTTTCTTTTATTTGTGTGTATTTACTTATACACAAGAAAAGATAGATTTGGTTTAGTTTGCCGATCTACGGTCATTTTGTACCCACTGGGACCTACAGTTTAACTCGGTTTAGAAAAAATTGAAGATTCAAACTTCTCCAGAATAAACTATAACCATGTTTTTGTAATAAGTAATATTTTTTTCTTGAGAATTTTCCCATTTCTATCATTTTCTTCAATATATTTTAACACAAGCTGTATAGCTATAGCTAACTAGTACAGAGGAGTGCACAGAAAAAACAGTTTAGAATAAAATAGCAATATAATGTATGTATTTTATTCTGAATTTTATAATGTTCTATACAAAATCATTGTTTCTTTTTTAAAGTACGTGCAACATATTTTGCAACAGAAATCTTAGAACTGTAAAACTGTATATCAAAACCAAATCATAAAGCAAGAATGGGATAAAGTGCCTTAAATTGGCAGATAATTCTACAAGAAGTAGATGATAGATAATTAGTTCCTGTTATTTAATGAAGACTGTTTAATGCGCTCTCGAAAATCCAGGAGATCCAGAATAACGATTGGATGCATCAGAATAGTTTATTTACTGGCAGTTAATTAGATGGCATTTACATTCTAAATTGAAAGAATTCTCTTGATTATTAAAAGTTCGAAAGATCAAATGATTCAATTGAGCACGACTTTTTAGCTATATATTAATTATAAGTAAACTTGCTAAAGTATTAAAATATTAGGTTGGATGTAGCAATTTAATAATCTTTTATTAAATGAGCAAATAAATTTAGTGTTTGGTTCATAGTATAAGTTTCATAGCAATCTGTATTGTGTTCTATTTCTTTGTTTGGGCGAATATTATCAAGCACTATTAGCTTTTGCATATAAAGGTTATTCTCTGTTGCGCCTAATATTAAATAACTCTAAAATATACGTGCTAATCAAGTAGTCTGTCCTCAATACCTAAAATGTAAGAATGGCACAAAACTCTTCAGTTTCTGATGTTAAATTGCATTATTACTGGACAAATGGTTTCATGAATTTACTAATATGATACCCAACAGTTTTTGATTGAATTTCGTATCAAATTTTCATTAGAATGCGTCGAGTTATTTGTCGTGTTTGTAGGAGTGTTAATATGCATTTATAAATATTATTTAGTAAAATTGTATGTAATTATTATGAGGCTATATCTTAGGGTTGCAATTGGAAGGGTATATTTGATGGTCACTAGCCCTTATCGGATGTAAATTTGGTCTGTTCAAAGGGATGACACTTTTCCGGAGGATGGAGGTTTTTGCCTTTAAACAGATCAGACCAGCATCCGGTAAGGGCTAGTGACCCTCAAATACACCCCTTCCAACGACCACACATAATATATAACCCAACAACACAAGAATAATATAATAATTACACACAATTTTACTTTAATACAAAAGAATATTTATTAACACTCCTATCGACACTATTATCACTACACTCCTATTTAAGAGAAATTGGTTGACAAAATAAAATGTTTTCTTTTAATATTAACATATATATAAACATATTAGTATATACATATATATAATGTGTTCTGTACATACGCTTGTAATAAGTCTTATTGAAATACTTGTTTAGACTCCGGTACATAACGCCTAAAGGGTGGGAGAATGCCCATTAACCTCACCAGATGATTAGTTAAATGATCTAACAGAAAAATCAAAACGTATCCTTAAAATATATTTATATTTAATAGTTCCAATAGTAGCCATTTTATTTTCTATGATTGGTGACTTTATAGGGGTAGACTTCACCGCCAGATAAGGCAGGTGCATCACAATTCACGTTCCCATCAATTCTATCAAATAAAGTCCACTACTGAAAGTATTGGTAAAGAAAGGTTTGATATGAAATATATTTTTCTATGTTTGAAGAAAGAAATTGCCCTTTTATGAATTGCCCACATGCTCAATCGAGTCTCAATTTTTATTCTTTACAGGAGATTGCTTTATTCCGAGTACTTTTTCCCCTTTTCTCTATACCATGCCACATTCAATTTTATTGTCTGAATATTTGTGCAGCAGTGCCAGAGACTCAGACAAATTAAGTCTGAACGCATCTTCATATTTGAGGTGTTTTGCTGTTCCTAATGTGAGAGCTGAGTATAAAAAAAAAAAGTTGCATAAAACTTAATGATTTTTATCTTTCATTCACTGGCATATTTAATTAATTCTAATTTATTATTATTAACCTTGCATTTTAAATATTAAACTAAATAGTATTTAATTTCTTTTACATAAAAAGGAAAAAAATTGTTATTCAAATATATATAATTGTTTATGAATACGGAAAAATATATAATTAGATTTTGATTAATATATTTATGTTTTTTCCGTATTCGTAAACTATTTGCATATGTGTACATAACTAATTCTGTTAATTATTAGAGAAACAAAAAGTAAAATTTATTTCCAAATAATAATTAATACATTCAAATTATTTAAAACAAATTTAATTAAAATATGAAGATATTCGATAAGATTACGAGTTTGAATGTTTTTTTATAAAATTACCATAATAAATTTATTTTGCAATTTTTTATATTTTTCTATAAATAAAATACATTTATCAAATAGAATAATTAAGCTTAAAAAATAAGAATCAGTGATGAAAGGGATAAATTATGAGCATTTATTTGTGCGCTGAATCTTTTTATCTCTAACATACAAAAAAATGTTTTTAAAGGTTTTTAGTCAGGAGCATGGTGTTAAATAATTCGATTAATGAAAATATTAGAATATAAATAATAGAACCCCATCATAATGTTTAAGATTAAATTTTAGAAATGTAAAAAAAAATAATTTTTTTGCATATACTTTATTTGAAAAAGTAATTTATCAATTATACCTTTTTAAAACATGCGTAAAATAGTAATGGAAAGTTAATATTTCTGGCTGCATCATTTTAAAAAAATATGCTCGGTGTTTACCTTTCTATAGCTGGTACTAGTAAATGCTAAAATGATGCATTAGCTTTCATGAAATATTATTATTAGATAAATTTCCCAAATATCATAAAATGTGTTGATGCTACATGTTTCAGAATGTTTAAAAGGATCATATTAAATGGAGATGGTGCATATTAGTATATAAACTAAGCTTTGATATAAGCTTTTTTTTTTCCGTCCATATTTATTTTGTTAAAATTTAAAAATTAAAAACTGGACTCCATTTGTATGACATCATAATTAATGAACATATAACATGTAATAAATACTTACTTATAATTTTTAAGATAATGTATATGCTGTCAGACCTAAAGATTTTTAAAAACTTCTCAAATATTGTAATATTATAATAAAATATATAAATTTTTGAATTTATTTTATTTCATGAGAATTTATAATTTATATTAAATTGAAAGTATTCCATATCATTTCGATGTTAAAAAATTAACCAAAAAACTTTTATACGTTTTGTCAAAAAATGAGTATAATACAAATTATTATTTGCAGCCGAACAGTTAACTACAGTTATTATATTTGATCTATTTTGATGGTTACAATTTTATATTGCGCCATAACTGTAACGACACTAACCGTATTATTTTCAGTTTTCTTCTAGTACATTGATCGATTAATAAATAAAAACTTTTTTTAGCAATTTACACTAATCATATAGATGAAACAATTTATAACGAGAAATATGTGGTATTTATTACAAAAATATTATTATGATGCATGGTAATAGTATTAATATATAAGTTATTCAAAATCTCTATACTATCATAAATTGAAATGGTTAATAATTATTTAACCCATTAGTAATGCCCACTTAAGTTATTTATTTTTTTAAAAAATGTCTAATATATTTTTTTCTCAACATAAATAAAAATTTCTTCAAATTTATGCATTTTAATATGTTATTTGTGTCATGTTTTTAATTTAAAGAGAAATACTTATTTTTAACGGATTAGAAATTTCTAAATTAATTTTGAGAGATCAGTTTACCGAGATCAAACTAGCGTGTCATTTTTAATGAAAGCCAAATGCGAGTCTTAACTTCTGGCCACGTCGGATAATAATTCACAGCATTATCAATCACCTGAAGCATTTCCATTAATTATATGAAGCTGAAATTTTCCTAACAAGTTCTTTTTTTTTTTTTTTTTTGCACATGTCATTAAGTATTTGCACTGTTTTGATGGGGGACGTATTCATTAAATTCTAATATTTACTTCTTAGCGAAAAGTCGAAAACCACCCAAAATCTTTTATTTCTACAGAGCCTAAATGAGGTAAAAAAGAAGAAAAAAAAAAAAAATTGTTTTTTGATCTCAAAAGGTCGGTTTGGAAAATGTTCAAACAAACTCTTACTTTGATCATCAGTGGTATTCTTACTTTTACTCATTACAGGAAGAATCAATAATGAGATCCCTGTAATATTCCCGTATTTTGAAGGAAATTCAATTAAAACGAACAAAAATCTTCGCTCGATCTGTTCGCAGCAGTCACTCCTCCTTTAACGAAAAGCGAAACAAAGGTGGAAAAAAAGAAAAAGCAAATAACAGTGAAATTAAAATGTAGAAAAGGCAATGAAATATGATGAAGTTTCAAAGCACCGCGAATTCATGTAAGCATTGATTATCTTTAGTTTCGCGTCTCTCGATTATGGGTTGTCGTTTCGCATTTGCTCTCCCAAACGCAATACATTAAGCTAATTAGAAATTCGATTTTACACATGTATGAACGCCATGGTACTAAGAAGTAATCTAATGCAATTACTTGGCTAGTTTGGAGATTGCGGAAGATAAAATTTGGGCAAGTAGGAGTGCTTTTTTTTTTTCGCCAGCTATCGTCTTATTTTCTTCACAAAGCAAGAAAAAAAGTCACCAAGATAGTTCAAAGATTTCGTTTTGGTTGTTGATCAATACATATAATTTTATTTTTTTATTTTGGAATTTTTTTCCCTAATATGATAATATGATATAAGACAAAAAGTTTTCTGTGTAAATGTAAGGGCACAAATAGTTCAATTATTGTCCATGCTGTTTGGCTTTTAATGCTCTGTTGGATTCTGGAGTGGTAAATTTTTACTTCGATAAAACTCGAACTAAAATATTTGAAAAAGTATCGTAACAGTTTTACATTAAATATTTTTATTTATATAGTTACTTTAAAAATTCTGCTTATTTTTAAACTATTTATGTTGAAGCAAAAGCTATGTTCATATTCTATGGTAACTTTTAATAATCTTTCATTAACAAAATAGATCTTGTACAAAGATTTCAGTATAAATATTAGTTAAATATTAAATAAAAGAATTTAGAATTATTTCATATGAAAAGTATACTGTTATGTTGAATAATAATGAGTGTCTTGTAATTTAAATTTTGTACATCAATTAAATGATACCAATATTATGAATAACAATAGCTTAACAAAATAAGCAGAAATCAATTTTTAAATATACAAATGAGAATAAAAATGGCTCCACAAACATGACTATTTATATTTTCAAAATCTAATAAAGAGTCTAATATTAGTCACTAATAAAGAATGTGGTCACTCACACAGCTTTACAAGCCTATAGATGACCTTCATAGTCAAAATGAGATTGTTGATAAAGCATGTGTCAACAAATCCCATTGTTCTAACATCCAAGATTTTAAATCTTGGAGTGTCGTGAGAGAGTTATGAAGTTTTCTGGTTATTATCTCACCAAACATTCTGCTGAATTAGAAAATTTCATATAAAATTTCGTTTACCTTTCTAATCCAACGAACCATAGATGAGATATCCAAAGGTTTCGGGATGTAGTCAGTCAATTCAAATATTTCCTTAATACTTTTATTGGTCACATTACAATGACGTTATAGATACATAAAAATAATAATAGGAATTGCGGGACACAAAATTCGGTGTCTACCACGGGTGACTATTAATAATGAAGTGCGGAAAAAGAATTCGTACACGAAGTACGGTAACCGTTCAAGTGGTGGGAGTTCAAAGAGTTCTAGATATACAGCATTTTCGAAAATGGTATTTAGAACCGGCCCCTGCTGGACAATTAATTTAACAAACACTTTCTTCCTCTAGAGAAACATCCACAAGCTGAGTTCTGTGTGACCTTGCATTATCGTCCATAAAATAAAAAAGCCTCACTGTATAGAAGAACCTCACTTCTATGCAATTGTGTCTCCCTAAACCTACATCAATAACATGCAGAGGGTATCGAACATGATTCAACCCTTTATAAGAATTCCCTTTAACCACAAAATTCCTCAGCTAACTTACGGGTGTAGGCTTATATATGGGTCCTTTAATCTCCCAAAAAGTAGATATGTTTTCGTTAGCCATAATAAAAAAGATAAATCACCATATATCGCTAAATATAGGCCTTTTTGTTAATTTAATTTATATTCTTAAGTTTTTGAGAAAATGAGTTCTTTTTTTTGAAATTGTTTTCATTGCTGGTTTACAAAGGAAAGCGTCGTCGCTAGAAAAAAAAAAATGCGATATTAGCGAAATGTAATCCCCACCTAACGCAAAAGTACAAAAACATACACCCGAAATTGCAATAGAATACAATATAAATAATTAGCACATAAAAATAACAATGTAAAGGAAAATTAATTTTAACTTTAATTTGTTTTGGGGTTTTTTTGTTGTTACAAGGCAAAAACAATGCATTTATCTTCGAGGAATTATTACGAGAGTTATAACTGTCATTATTGGCGTGTGTGTGGCGTTTTTTACTTTGAAGATTTTATTGGAAAATATTCCACCCGTTATAACAGTTTGGCAACATTTTCACCTTCATGGAAACATGTTTAAACATACGTTTTAGGAATTTTTCTTCTGTTTATGTATGGGTTTTGAACTTTGATACATTTTTCGAATAAAAGCGCAACTCAGGTTATATTGGAAAATATTTAAGATCTTATCAGTATATTTAATAGTTAATTGATGAATGATTATATAAATTTCTCTCAAATAGAATTCGTTAATATACTTTTTAAAAATATATCAAAATTATCAAAAGAATATATTTTTGAGTTACCCTCCTTAAGTTATCTGATATTTAATACGTTTAGAGATAATTTTAGTTCATCTTTTTAAAAATATTTATTAATATATAAATTTGATATATACTCATTCGTAAGAATTACGCATACTGAACGCAATATCAAATATGCAAATGCCCCAAAACAAATAATATAAACGTTTAATACAGCAGAAAATATTTTTTAAAAAAAAAAAAAATGGAAATAATTTTGTTTGTATTTTTACAGGAGAATTTGCAAAGGAGACCACATGATGCCTGTTCTTCTCCAAGATATGACTCCGGCGGAATGGATTATATAACATTAGTAGGCAAGTATTATTATAAAACTACTCTAATTTTATATACTTGATACAAACTTACTGATTGGATTATGAATCATACTATTACCGCTAAAAACAATTTATCTTTATAAAATCCTTTAAAATCAAGATTATAAAAGTAAAACACGATATAACGGTTCTCATTAATATGGTAGGTAATTTAGTCTAGGATTGATAAAGATTATTAAAAAACAATATATAGTTAAGTAAAATTTACCAGGCTCTGTTGAAAATGCATTAAAACATCTTTAGATCTGTTTATTTCTTTTTATCTTGTTGTATTTGAATTGGTTTCACTTTGTATAGATTAATAGATCCCCAAGAACCAGTAGACTGGATTATAATCAACAACTATTTTGATTTTTATTCGGAACCAAAGGATCTAAAATGAGTTTCAAAATGTAAACCAAAATTCAAATATGTTTGTTATTCATATATATTAAGATATAGCAAAAAGCAATTATAAATACAATTATAGTAACTTTCAATGAGACTTTTCAAGAATTTCGACAGTTTTCCGAAAACAAGCCTTTTACTCTTCAAAGTGTACCATTCTCATGTCAACCTTCAGTGATAAACAGCGTGCAGTAAATTAAAAAGAAAAAAAAGACACAATTATACTTTGTCACATATTTCCTATACTGTTATGTATTTTTTATGACTATTGAAACCCTTAGATTATATTAGAACCCTTTAGAGAAATTTAATATCTAATATTTAACAAATTTTCATTTAGAAAAATGAAATTTAATAATTAATAAATATCATTTTAATTGATTTACCCTACAATTTCGATCTTATTTAAATAATAAGTGCAGGGAATTTAATTTTGTTAGAAAAAAATCATAAAAAGAAATATTAATAAAAGACAAATTATGAAATATTCACAGATATTTCAGTCTTAAATATTTTGTGAGATAGTTAAGACTTTTTATTAAATAAAATCAGATTACTAAAAATATTTATAGTGATAAAAAATATTTTATAAGCTCCATAGTATAACTTGATTTACAAAAATAACCTTTAAAGATTTAAATCATAGAATAAAATTCTTAATATCTTTGAAATAAATTTATATGCTGAAGTTAGTTACTCATGAAACCCACCATATAACACTGGAAAATAAAATTTCTCAAAGGAATAAGGATTTTTCTTTTGCTGTAACTAGTAGATTAATTCTGTAAGTAAGAAATAGCTTCTAGTTTATAGAATATTTTATAAGGATCCTTATATTTTATAACCTAATCATTTTGAATATAAGTGGTAGAAACTCTTCTTATTCAATAAAAAATATAATTTAACTACATATATTTCATACGAAATTTGATGATGAACTGAATCACAACCAAAAGGTTCGTAGAAATAACTCATATTTCTTAAATTATTGGGTATGAACTCAATGTCCAGGGAATCAGTAAAATTGATTGAAAAATAAAATACTGCGGCATTTTTGCTTCCCTATATTTTATATTATCATTTTATTTCTTTAAATTGCACAAACTTTATAACTCCATTAATTTCCATCAGTATAAGGTTTAAATATATTCAATATATATCTTGCTTATAATATATAATACTTTTACATATTTGGTTCTAAATATATTTTTATTAAATATGTGTTCATTTATTCTAATGTGCACTTCAAGTAAAGAATTCACACATTACTTGATTGTTGATTTTTATTTTTATTTGATGCTCACTTCGATTCATCTGATAAATATTTTCTGAAACAAACATCCATTACTGGGAAATGAATTTACACCATTTGATACAATCAAGTGATTCAATATTGAACTCTCGAATATTTGGGTGCAACGAGGCGTTCCTTTGAATCATTCATATAGTTCGGAAATATATTATGTACCCAGACATAGCTTATTTGTACATAGTCTCATCTCTATCATTGTCTGGTCTGTTGATTTGTAAGTATTCTTTAATTTTTAGCAAACTAAATGTATATAATGTAATCCCTAAGGAACAAGTGAATTTTCCTTATCTAGAATATGCAAATTCTATAAGCGCCTATTTTTCCACCGCCAATGTTTATTACTTTCTCTGTTTCAAATATTGATAAAGGCATTTGAAGTTTTAATTAAGTAAATTTATAACAGTCTCTGAAACTTTATTCTCATGGGTGCTAATATGCATATTGCCTTGCTAGCGATATTTAACGTTAAATATTTAAATTGTTTAACATCCGGGATACTTGTAAGTGTAAGATGGTTTATAAGATTAGTAATAATTCAAGATTCAATTTAATCCCATCTGTTCTGATGAATTAATTCAATACAAGAAATAATTTTTGATCTGTAGTACATTGCAAATTTCTCTTCTCTTTAATTGCTGATATGCTAATTTGTTCCCATTTCTTAAATATTTTTGAAATATTTAAATATTTTGTAAATTTTAGTGATACAGATTCTCTCAAAATCTATAATATATCTTTTATGTTAAACATTTTTTTATCAGCAAATTCTAACTAAATTTTCGTTTTTAGTTAAGTTTCGTAACTAATCAGTCAGAATGATTTTATTGAAGAAACTACTATTGAATGATTAAAACAAACGTAGATATACCAATACTAGGACATGAAAAAGTTATTAATTACTTAATATTACGCAAAATAAGTAACATTTCTGAAGAATTAACAGTTCATTGAAACTTACACAATACTTAAAGGGACCAAGATATCCATCATAAAAAAAAAAAAATAGAATGATTTTTTTTTTCTACATAATTAGAATTTAAAAAAATCTTCTTTAATATATGAAAGAATATATTTTAAATTAATCATTAATTATATTGAAAAATATTTACATCGAATTTTTTAACATTTAAGGCACTTAATGAAAACGTAAAATATTGAAACTCTCACCAGTTATTCATTGAATTTATTTATCTAGGCAAATTTATGAACAAGTAAATAATTATATTTTAAATTACGCAATAAATTTATGCTGAAAACTTTATTACACATTACATTAGTGGTGGAAAACAAGTTGATAAAAAGAAATTGTTGGTAGCTACACCTGGTAATATATATAAAACTTGAGATATTTAGAGTTAGCGAAGACAGTTAGAGAAGATATTTTTTGCTACATAATAATATGCAAAAATGTTTAATATGACCATTTTTGTCGGTGCATATTTCATCAGTATGAATATTGATAACACATTTAAAGACATAGGTTTTTTTTTTTTTTTTTCATCTGTAAGTTTTATTATCTACAATTTAACCTTAAATATATATTTTTATTTTATATATACTGAATCCATATCGTAAATATTACAAATTTGATTGATAGATTAGAATTTCTTGCGTAGAAAATGCATAGTGTTATTTTTAGAATAAAAAGGCGACCATGACTAATTTATGTAAAGTAAATACGTATATTCTAAATATAAGAATAAATATATAAATATAGTATTATTAATTGTTTTTATTCTTATTTGTATTTCTTCTATTTTAAATCACAACTTAGAAATTTTGTGTGACTGTTATTTTTACACTGTTTTTAAAACTATTCAATTCAACTGTTTGTGAACAATTTGAATACAAACAGTTTAATTATCCATCCATTTAAACATGAAATCAATAAAAAATACTTAGTATCTACATATTTTAAATATAATTATCTATCCTCAAACTGAAATCATCTGCTAGTTCAAAAATGAATCATCTGCTAGTTCAAACTGAATCATCTGCTAGTTCAAACTAAATCATCTGCTAATCGTATGTTTTCTTTTATTATTTACAGCCCCTTCTGCTACTGTTTTTGCATTATGTCCACATTTGGTGGAAACCAATGGATTGCGGATAGCTGCTACTAAGAATCATATTCGATCTGATCAGTGTCAGGATTCAGCAGTCAAGGTTGTTGGATGTAGAAGTCATGAAACACTTGAATTTCTGTCAACATGTGAAACTGTTCGTGAACATATGAGTAAGTATCTCAATCATTGAAATTAAATTCTTATCAAATTAATTACTTTCCTTGCATGCTTCGTAATTATTAATTTTCTTTTCAAAGATATTAAAAATATTCTAAAAATATCAATTAAGGTTTTTGAATAAATTTAATTATCTTGATTAACTTATTATCTTTAAAGTACTTGCATACTTTTTTCATCATTTCAAGAGTTTAATCATTTTTAATTACTAGAAAAATGATGAAAATTCAAGAATGCTCGTATTCTTTAATTTACCTTCATAAAAGGTTGTAATATCTCTGGTAATACATTTATCCATTTAATTATTAAACTTAGAATACTATTAAATATCTATTAAAAGGTTATTAATGCTTAAGTAAATATGTGATTACAATTAATTACTAACCTTACTAATTACTATTTATTTTACATAAAAATCTTAGGAATTAATTAAAAATTATAGTAATTTGAATGAAGATTTCAAGATGTAATTAAATTTTGAATAAATATAAAAGAAAATTTAATTCAAATTAAATTTATTATTAATTACAAAATGCTCATGAAACAATCTAAATCATAGACAATTATTTAAAAACATATTAATTAAAGCATAGTAATTTTTATTTATTTATTTTGTAGAAGAAATACGTAAGTTTTAACAAGCATCTTTAAACTTGACAGATTCTAATATAAAAAAAATTGTTGGAACTTACGGTTTTTTTAATTAATCAAACAGTTTAATTCTTATTTTTATATCACAATAGCATGTATAGATTGCTAATTATGAAAAAGAATACGTTTACGTTATAATTCCAATAACTTCAGTATTTTTTAATTTTGTGAATAATTTAAAATTAGTTACAAATTATCTTTCAAAATTGTGCCAATCATAGAGAAAACTTAAAATTATTTTAATTTAAAAGAAATTGTGATATTCAAATTATATACTCAAAAATATTGATAGCAGTTTTATAAATATTAAAAATAAATCTAAAAAATTATTTTGGTTCCTATTTGTATTTATTTTTATTTTAAGATAAAATTAAGAAAATTCCTGACACTGTTATTTTTACTCTGTTTCTCTATAGTAATTAATTTACCCATGTGTATATGGAATGTGAAAATAGAAATATATTAGAAAAAAATATACAAATATATTTTTAAATTTAAAATTGTAAATATTTGCCGTAAATATCTGGTGTCATATTTTAAAATGAAGTCTTCTGGGAAATGAATTTTAAAAGTCTTAAAAGTAATGATAGAAAGTATTTTTTAATTCGCCCTTACATATAAAGAAAATATATTTTAAAAGTTAGTATATAGTATAATCTGAAATAATATATAATATATTTGATAGTTTTATTACAAAGATAAAATTATAGCATATATTTATAAATGAGAATTTCATGAAAGCTCATAGAAAATAAAATTTAACAGTTTTCTTTTTTGTAGAAGGGATTATCTTAATTTTATGTTTCATTCCAATACTGTTTAATATATAAGATTTTTTCAAGTTATATAAAAATTAGAGATGATATTTTGAATAAAATCTATATCAAAATGTAAAATTGAGCTAAGTCTTTTCTAACTTGTTATATTTGTGACGTAAAAACGAATAAATTACTTTTATTTTCAAAGTTTTATTATATATTTTTATACATCCTTATTTTTTTTACAGTGCATTTTTATTATACAGTTAATATGCCTTCTTTCCGATTTATATATAGACCGAAAATTATTTCTATATACATTTTAAAATCATGGGAATAATTTATTTGATTTTTGAAAGCTAATTTACTTTAGCATTTTACAAGTTTTATGGAAAAAATTTATTGTTGAAAAATAAAATTATTGCAAAGAAAATTTATTGTTGAAAAATACAATTATTGCAAAGAAATATTTATTGTTGAAAAATAAAATTGTCGCAAAGAAAAATTTATTAGTATATAAAAATAAGATATTATCTATTATTTTTTATAAAAGGAGATTAGGATTGCGAACGAAAAGATTTCAAAATTACATAGATATTCTGGATATATGTCATCTTTTCTCACGCACTATGGTCGTCTTCTCATATGTTTGTTTTAAACTTTGTTGCTTAGCAGCTAAACAAAATACTTCTGTAAAATATCAAATTCTTTCACTAAATCAATATTCTACATCAAACAAATGCTTGTTATAATGTTTAGCCTTCGATGAGTTCCGTATTGGGACAATAAAAAATCTTGTCGCTAGATATTTTTTTATAAGCAATTGCTTGAAATGAATTTTGTTTTATGGCAAAAAACAAAATTTTATCACTGATTTTCTAATTAAAAAGCTTTCTTAATTTGTCTACGGTTCCGGAAATTTTTATTACAAAGATTATTAATATTTTCGTAAGAAGAAAGTTCAAAATAGGATCCCGTTTTTCCAATTAAAATTAAAGAGAAAAATGTTCTTTATAAACATGCTTTTAATTCGAAAATAGTTTTGTGCTTTAGAAATATGTTTCGGTTCATATAGAAGAAAAAGCCAAAAACTTTCCGACTCCTAACTCGAATATTTTTACCGATCTTGACTTCTGACTCTTTACCGTAATTTCATGAATTACAATATTTACTAATGGAATCTGAAATTTTGTAAAATAAAATTTAATGACTTATGTTGAACTCGTATCTTTATTAGGTTTGTGAATTATCAAAATATACTTTACACCATTAAAGGTGAAGTATTTGCAATAGCTTAAAATACATCCATGTGCTTTAAATTTGCTTAATATATATATATATATATATATATATATATATATATATATGACAACATATAAAAATAACTGTACTGAATTAACAGTTACCATAATATTACAAAATAGGCGAAGACAGAACAAGAAAAATGTAGACATTGTAATAATGTACACATTAATCACAAAGATCCTATATTTGTAATACAAAAAAAATTTGTTCTTAAAACTTGAATATCATTTCTAAGTTCTTTCATTATTGATCTAAGATAGCTTTTTATAAGACTCAGTGCTAAGCAAAGTCTCTCAACACTGACTTGGTATGCAGCTAAACAGTCCCTGTTTTGCTACTGGTTGTTTTATTAAAAGTTACTCTTATTAATTTTTGGAAAAATAAAAAAAATATTTAAAAAAAAGAGTCGGATATCGAATTTCTATATCGACTTCTATCTTCGACTCCCGACTGTGCTCCCCACCTATGTTTTAGAAACAAGCCTCATCACTGAAGATTTTGCAAAATGCGAGTTTTCTAGGGTTTTCTCACGTGTAATTCAAACATGGTTATTAGAAACAATGCTTATTAAAAATAATTACATTTAATCAAATTTTGTACAGGTTTTGAATTTTGTCGTACCTAAAAAGGAATTCATAAACATAGAAACCATTAAAATAAAATTCATTTCTTTTAAAATTATAATACAGGATATGTAAGATATATAAAATCTCCGAAATTCTTTCTTGAAATACAGAAATTCCCATGACAAGGTTCACAGTTTCCGGAGAAAAGAGCAAAAAGCAATTCTTAGCCTAACTTTAATACTTTGTAGCAGTTTATCGTAGGAAGACTTCTCTCGTGAGAGTGCTACATGGTTGTATATCTCAGTAACCTCTTGACATATAACCAGGCCACTGAAACATTCACATTCGCTAAAACAAGAGACATTTACTAGAATTCTTAAAATATATTCGATAAATAAATTATTTATTTTGCAGTAAGAACATTTTTATGAGACGTTATTTCAAACTGAATACAAGTAACAAGAACGAACTAAAAAAATTTTCTTAGATACTTTGAAGTCCTGAGAATAAATTTTTTTTTAAAAAATTGACCTGATGATCATCTTCTTACTAAAAATTAATTTACTATCCTTATAAATAATAATTTTCATTACTTTCCCTACAATAGTTTATATGTCTTATTATATATTTTTGTTTTAAAAGGGTTTTATAAAATTTCAAGAAAATTGATTAGAAGTAAACAATCTTATGTTTTTTTTTTTCATTTTCTTGGGTATTATTAATTGCAATTTTACTTAAAAATACCCTTAAAATGGCTTTACATGCATGTAATAAGTTGATGATAATTGAATATGTAACGTTATCTTTATAGTCTTTCTTTAAACTATTGCTGTTGTTATACATGTCTAAAATGTATGCATCTGTAGGTTACATCTGTACGATACATGTATGCGTCTGTAAAATCATGTATAAAATACGATACATGTATATATCTGTACGATACATGTATATATCTGTACGATACATGTATACATCTGTAAGTTACAATTGTATGTTAAATATTTATAATATGCTCCTTTTTTCACGTTAAGGGTTGTAATAAACTTTATCTTGGAAGATATCACTTTAAATCCAGTGAAAAGGGTTAAAGAATGGGTAAAAAATAAAAATTTTGACTTACCTGAAATATTTTTTGTTTCAAATTAAATATGAAGAAAATCTAAGATAAACATTGTTCATGTGGATTCATATATCGTTTTGAAAAAAATGCATTAAATTGAATTAAATAAGTCATTCGAATTAAATAAAAAAAAAAGCTATTGAATAAATAAAAGCCGATACTTATACAAATTAAAATCCTTAGAATAATAAAACTATAATTAATGCAATGAAAAAAGTCAGTGTATTACTTTTGTAATAGCTGTTATGCGTTTGAAGCGATGCATATAATTTTCAGTTCGATGTACTACATTCAAAATGACAACGAAGGAAAATTACAAAGTGATATTTGAATTGTTTAGAGGATAGACAGGATAATGTCCACTTGTGTTTTACTAAAGAATCTAGTAAACGTGAATTTCAGATCAAAGCAGGAATAATTGCAAGATGATAATATAATTGTAAACAATATATATATATTTTTTTAAATTTAGAATGCATTTTAGAAAATTTTAATTTTGAAAACCAGAATAATAACAAAGATTATAGTTTTACTATTCAAAAGATATTAATCAATATCAGCAGCAATTTATAACAATTTGCTATTTTAATAAACATTATAAAATTCACTACATAAGAATAAGTAAAATACCATGGTCCTAGGAATATATCGCTGAAATGGAAGGTGCGAAGTATATTTTGAATATACACGTCATAAGGCGCCTTGATAGAATCGTATATGTCTAAATGACCATACTATTGTGGTTTAACTAGAATGTTGAAACAGAGACATGCGAGACGTCTTTTGTAACTTTGCAGTTATATTCATCTGTGCTGTAGAGTCATTAGCGAGTGAAACAGCGGGTACTAAGCAAATATTTCACGTGGTTGCACGACGCATTTAACCATATCGACAAACACTGAATAATTTGCAATATACCCAAGTTTGTTGAACTAAGGTGTTTGATGTTTCTATGCTATCATCCATGACCATACACATGAAATGAACGTCCTCTTATTCATTTCGGTGATAGATGTGGCGAGGTCTCCTGGGTCAATTTATTTACTTTTCTGGTCCCACTGACTGTATATTCTAGTAGCTGGATAGGTAGGTAGGAAATGTTTTATGGCACAAGGGTTGATGGGTAGATGTTGGTCAAGCTGCACAAACAAATGGTGACATTTCAAAAACTTGGGTATATTGCATCATAATAACAGAATAGCTATAAAATCAATTAAAATTGCTTCTAGTTAATATTGCCCCTTAAAAAATACGTAACAGATACTGAATAAAAGATAAAATGGTGTACAAAACAAATTTTACATTTAAGGCATATTACCAATATGAGGAATAAATTATATCTAGATTAGCATTTTCTCCCGGAAAGTTAGACAAAGCTGGATGTTCGTTAGCAAATAGGGTCACATACTGATTCTATTGAATCATTCAACCAGTATATGTTTGATGAACGAAACACTGTCACATGAGGAACAAATTGGTGGAGGTTCCGAACACAGTAGGGGCGAATGTGTAAAAATAAGTATGCCCTATGTTAATTTTGTTTAATCTTCGATTTAAATCAACTTGGTTAAAACTTCTGACGGATGGCTCAATGCGGAAAACCTTTTTTTTTATTCATTCCATGTATTTTGGCAAGCAAAAAGAGAGGTTAAATTTCAAAACAGCATCCATATTGTAAAACAAAGCGACATTCTTCATCAACAAAACTGCTGATTGAGTTGCAGTGTCAGCTTTTACATTGCCTGTTATCCCCAACATGTCTACCCAACAAAATAATATAACAAATGTTTTGTCTTTTAGAAGAGAATATTTGTGTCAGACATTTTAAAATCAATGGATGACTCTGTCTTGCAACGTGTAAAAAGAGCCCCAATGGAAATCTTCGAATAGTTCCTCCGAGTTAGCGTCATCCAATGGTAGAATAGACATTTTCAAAGTTGCGTTTCCCATTGTGTCGTAACTATTTTATCGTCAACTTGGAATTTAATTGTATTCAAATTGTTCATTACAAAATGCATCCAATGGTTTTTACCAGGGGTTCTCCTAAAGTTCACCTTTTCGCAACTTAAAAAGGATATTGATATGCTCTTCCTTCCAAATTCTTTTCAGCATAGTAAATTTGTTATTCTATCAATTTATTTAATATTAATAATACATTAATTTTAAAACAAAAGAAAAATCAGCTTTATAATTTGTAAATAACAACGTATATATAGCGATAATAGTGACATAAAATAGCTAATTAACAAACTATTTAGACTAAAATAATTAGCAATTGAATATCATGTGTGATCAACTACCTGATTTGGAATGTTTCTATAAAAGAACCTAAATGATTTCCATAATTATTTTTTATTCTTGGTTACTAAATATATTACTAAAAATATCAACCAGTAACGCATATATATATATAACTGTATATATAAATAAAACTTATGCTTATCAAAACATTTCAGTTTTACTTTTTGTCTTAATTCTAATGGATTCAATGACTGAATTTTTACATATGAGAAATACTTAAGGTCGCAACCCGCAGTTTAAGAAATACTTTATCGCATATAATTAATAAAAATAATCAAAAATACTTTTGAGATTCAGTAGATTAGAATTTTCTTCAATTTTTTTGAGAATTTTCATTTTAGGTTGAAATGTTTAATGCACTTTAGACCTATACAATAAACTCATTTAATTTTTGAGGATAAAATTAAAATCTTAAATATAATTTATTGAAAATGTAAAAATTCACTATTCCTTTCTATGAATTTTTGAAATAATGTTTTCTTTCATAAATATTTATATCTTTTAGCTTTTCAATGCCAGGGAACTTGGGAAGAAAATGGAAGAAACTACCTCATTGCTGGACTTAAGGGTTCGAAAGTTCGATATTGTTTCGTAAGTATTGACTATAGCTGATTTATAAGATTGTTAATGTAAAATTATATAATCTACTTTCAATTATAAATTAATTACAAAATAATTTTTTACTTTTATTTATAAAATCTTTTCTTTCTGTATATTTAAAATTTATTTCTTTAAATTAATTTAATAGTTAATGCAAATAATATTAATTAAAAAAATCAACATTTTTTAAAAGTTTATGTAAATTGTATCATTATTTTTAGATCAAAATTATAAATATTTCATAAACGAAATTAGTAAGAATTAAATTTTTTTTCATTAAACATTAAAACATGGTGTAAAATCAGAGAAATTGAAAACAAATGAAATATATTTTCCTTTTTATTTTTTTAACTTATTTCTTTTAAATTAATTTAATAATTAACAAAAAATAATAATACATATTAAGTAAAATTTCAAAACTTTTTGAAAATTTATCTTAGATATATCAATTTTTGATCAAAATTATAAAAATTTTTATAAGAGAAATTAGTAGCAATTTTTTAAATTAAAAATTAAGTTATGGAGTAAACTTGGTGTAAAAGATTAAAAGTAGACACACTTTTTTTCTCATTGAAATATATCTTTAAAAAGTATATTTTTTTCTAAAGATGTTTTTAAAAGTATTTTTTTTCTTAAAATGAAAAATTATTTTTTTAAATATTTCAAATAATCTCAATTTTTTAAGTTACTCGGACGTGTTAAAAATTTGAGAGAGTTACTTTTTGGCACTGATAAATATTATATACATAAATTTTTACGTACTGCATACAGTATACTGGCTTTGCTGAAATCAAGATGAACTTGCATCTTCAGTAGATAAATCTAGACTAAAGATTGAGAAAATTTGCATTTTTCTACAGAATATGTATAATTTTACATTTATTGAGCTTTATTAATGTTATTTTAATATAGAATCCAATTTAGTGTAACCAATGAAGGAAAAACAACTATTCTGCTTTAAATTAAAAAATCTTAGAAAATACGAAAATTATAATTGTTTTTTATAATTACAGATAATTTCTTATAATAAAAATATAATTTTTGTTTTAAATCTATTTTTCATTTTCTTTAAATTATCTTCTTTATTTTCTTTTATCTAATTAATTCGTCCACACAAAACGTTTTTTTTTTTTCAATTATAGAACGTCAAATTGATTACTTTATGTCGTGCAATATTATTCTTATATTCTTAATTATTAACATTATTAAAGCTTTAATTATTATTATTTATTTTGTAATGGTGTAATTTTAATTCATTTCTTTCTTTTTAGTTCAAAAAGACGTCTTAAAGAGTTTTTGTGTCTTCTATATATATCTTTTATATATAGAAGACAATATAAAAATATCTTTTGTAATCATTATTTTGAATTTCAATATTAAATAATTCTAAAAAGAAAATATGAAATTACTTTTTTAACCTTTTCGATATTTTCAGCAACCGTGTGAGTTTTTTAACTATGATGCAGATTTAATTGCTTTATAAATAATTTAAATCTCATCTTTTTAAAAAAAAAAAAAGACTAAATATGAATAATACAATTTCTCTTGAATAATATTAATTTTCAATGTAATTTATTTGAAATGTAGCGAAATATATCATTTGAAGAGCTAGATATTATTTCATTTCATAACAAATTTTATTTAAAAAAAAATTGCTCAAAATATGTGTCGCAGAAAACCAATAACAAATAACATAAAATGAGTCAGGCAGAAAGTGATCTGCAATACCCAGAATTCCTTTTATTTGTGATTTGTTAAAAATTAATAACCTGCATCACTAAGGGTAGTTCAAATCGTCAAAGATTCATAACAAATTTTATTCATGATTTTACGAATATTTTATTGGAAAAGTTGTAGCAATCAAGAGGTTCATATAAGAAATAATCAAAGAAGAATTTCTCTCTAGACCACTATGAATGACTCATTAATATGCATCCAAGAGGAGCAAAAATGAAAGCATAACCTATTAAATAAAATTGTGCACATTAACGAGTAAGTTGGAATCTCAAGAAAATGTAAATTGAAAATCTGACACGAAAAAAATCATCTATCGCAAAAATTCATTTTCGCTAAGAAAAGTTTCTAATTGCGTGTTACTTGCCTCTATCATCCATATTTTACTATCATATTTCCCCGGATTCTTCCGATAATGTTTGTAAGCGAACATGTTATGTGATGTATGCAAATGTTCTGTTAAATAAGCAGTACATTTGCTTAGAAATGGCGTTAAATAAACTCATTTATAGGCGAAGGGTTCGTATGACGACTCTCTCAAGCAGATGCAGCTGCAGCTGCCTGTCAAATTTTTGTTGTTGTTTTATAAAAAGTTTGTTATGCTTTGACTCTTCAAAATCGCTAAGCATCTAACAACACGCGAAAGGGCTTTCAGTTAAGCACTTTTTTATGATACTGTCAGAACATTTTGTTGTAACAAGTGAAGTTTAAACAAAAACATTTAAAAATTTTTCTTACTAATTAGTTTCTTAAATAGGCTTCAATGTATGAGTGAAAATTAGGCGAAATATTTTGGAAATTATAAAAACATTTTTCTTATATAAATAGGAAGGGAACGCGTTTGTTAGAAAATTAGCTAACAACAAACTAGAAAATTAAAAACTGTTAGAAAATTAGCAATTCTTTTCGATATTTATTTTTCGGATTACAAAGAAATTGAAAATAATGCATTTTCTTTTATAAATCGTTAATGACAAAAAAATAAATAAATTATTATTTCTACTTATAAAAAAAGGGCAAATTTTAAAGTTATTTTAATGTATATACATATGTAAAGGGCATTCTACTTGCTAATTTATTTCCAATAAGAATTCTAAGTAACATTTAATAAATTAAGAATTAAGGTAATGAATTTATTGTCCAAATTGGGATTAAATGTACACAAATAACGTTTTAAATTAAATTTTAAAATAATATTATTTTAAAAAATATTTCTTCATATTTTGGTTTCATCGCAAGTTAATTCATTTAATAAATCATATTCATGGCATTGAAAGAATTTTACTATATATTATTATGTCAATAAATATTCATGTTAAATAAATGACTTCAAGAATTTCAAGCTTAATGACAACTTAATGACAAGCTTAATTTGTCATTACTTCAAGAATTTCATTTGACACTGGTGAAAACAAACATTGCAAAAAGAAAAGAAAGTTAAACAGCAAAGAAAGACAGTGTGATACAGATATACAATTATCGTCTAATGTTATTGCAATATCATTAGTAAATGCATTGCTAAAGAAGAAAACAACGAAATAATTTCGGAATATTTTCGTTAAATTACCCTTTCTCATTTCACGACACCGATCCAAAGGTTATTCAATTAAATATAAATTTTCACCTTCTCTTTTTGTTTTCTTTATTTCTAGGTTTATTATTCGAATCCAAAGATGACACAATTCTCAGGACTCCCTGACACTTGCAGGCGGACTATTGTCCCAGGCGTTACTGGAAACCTTACTTTTAACATTACATCCGCAGGTATTATAATAGATTTATTTATTTCCTTTGCCAAATGTGTTATTACGGAATTTCTATTTTTAATAGCATATTACGGTTGTTAATATTTATTTATTAAATATAAATTTTACACAAAATAAAGAATTTTGGACGATAGGTTTTAAAAAGAAAAACATTTTAAGATGTCAACAAAGAAAGATTTAAATATATTAAAATGGAAATTAATGTAATTATAAGACGTACATATCTATATTAAATAATGACATAGTTATTGATATATATACGACCATATTACATATATTAATAATCGTATCTTTTCAATCAATTATTAAATAATATAAATTAGGGAAACATATTTAATTTTTTTCTGCATTTTCATTACCTTACTTAAATAAGGTATACCTGAAACATTAATATTTTAATTTGAAACAATATTGATTGAAAAAGATAAAATATTTATGTAATGCATAACTGTGTTTATCCATAAAGAAATAATTTTTAGAGATAAGGGAATTAGACGGATATTTATACTTATTAATTCCTAATTTGTTTATCATACTATATCCTGGAATTTGAGTCAAATATTCAATTATTTTAAATATTTTTTCATGTTTCATGCTTATGTAATGATTAGTTATATTACTGAAAAATAGAAGTGCAGTTTTAAATCTATACACTTTTAATATATACGCGAGGCTTACTGCATTTTGAGAAACGTAAAAAATTCATATGTTGATAATTTCTTTAATATTGCATGGGTTAAATAAGATAATAAATTTATTTAACATTTATGGTTAAATGTATTCACTGAAATATTATATTAAATATTATTTCTCCTTTTATGAGATTAAAATTGGCTTGAAAGAGCAAAAAAAAAAATGTTTACTAAATTAATAAAATGTTAAGAAATTTAAAGCATCATTAAAAATATAACTTACAGATAAACGAATTGGAGCTTAAACAAAACTTTACTTAACATTTAAATAAGTCTTATATGCAAAAGAACTTCTTAAAAATAGCTGTTGTAGTTTTTTTTTTTTTTTTTTTTTTGTAAATAATATAGGTATAAAAGCTATTAAAGTTTAAAATATATTTAGTCATTTTTAATTAATTTGATTAAGAATCGATGCAACTTCATGTTAATAATATTTAATGTTGATAATATTTGATTCAAGGTTACATGTGCCCACATATGGAACTTCATCCATTTCTCGCTAATAAGGGAGAACAAAAATTTTTAAAACTAGTCTTTCAGCAGAATTAAAACCCGAATATGCTTATTTACCTCACATTAGTGATTGTGATGGTTAGGTTGCAAATGACACATTGGCATTAAATTTTTAAAAACATTTAGCATTTAGTTCTTAAATTTATGAAGAAATAATGAAAACACAAATCTAATTTTAGTTATAATTATACTATTAGTTTATTAAAAACCAGCAAGATAACTTTAAAGCAATTAAGCTACATGTGAAAGAAACTCCCTTATGATAGTGTTTATTAGTTTTTGAAAAATTAGTTAAATTATTGGATATTTTTTTCATAATTCCAATTATTTAGTTATTCATGCTATAATAAGTGAAGTTTCATCGTTTTGAAAATTAAATTTGAATTATAAATTCAAGTCGATGAACTATATTCAGTTTCAGTTTAATATTATTTTTTAAGTATTGCTCATGTTTTATTATTTTAATTATTGAAGGACATAGATGTAATAATATATAATAAATAAACAGAATTATATTCTAATCAATATGCTAGAATTTCTGCATTTCTGGGAGATTTGCTCTAATTTCGATGATTAATTTCAATAGCAGTAATTTTGAGTAGTAATTTTATAAAAGTACTAACATATATGAAAATTTTCATTTAAATATAATTTTTTTTTATCATTCAAAGAAATCTAATAAATCAGATTTTTTAAAAAATATAATCCGCTGAAAAATAATTGCTAGGTAGTTTAATTTTATTCTTTTATATATTATATCAAAATAAAAAAGCATTTGAATTAAATTAAAATATATTATGAATTTATAGAGCACCTAACAATAAAAAAATTTTCCATTTGTACAATTTCCTATAAGAAAGAAGTTTTTTCATGGAAATATTTTCAAAATGAATTGAAAAGAATTATCTAATTTTCTAAATTAATTTTTACGGTCTATCAATTAAAAGAATATTTTTATTATAGTCTTCATTGTTAACATACTTTCTGTGTTCAATCTTTAACATTTTAAATATGGATTAGGTTACCAAAACAGAATTAAAGTATTCAATATAAACAAATATAAAAGAACGTTACATATTATACATATATTAAATACATTATAAGTAAGATATTTATATTGATAAGGATAAAATCTTTTAACAAAACTGAATTTTAAAAATTTTATACGAAAGAAACTTTCCAAAATTTTTTTAAATGCTATAAATGAAAACAGAACCAGCGAAATAAAAATCTGTGAAGCGATAATACATGTAGTAGTTATCTTTTTGACAAGCAATATTACATATGATAGCATAAGATTATTCACAGCATAGCATAAGATTATTCACAGCATAGCATATGATTACTCAGCAGCAGCATATGAGTAATCATAGCATATGATTACTCAGAAAAAGGAATATTTAATATTCATACGATATTTTTTCCATGTGTATTGAACAAATATATTAGTATTTCTTGCTTAAAAATTTTATGTATCAAATTATGTATGAATTGTTTGCTATTATTTAATTAGCTATTAATTATTGTAAGACAGATTGATTTGTTTGTTAATGTGTTGGAATTATCAGAGCAAATTCATATTTGTTTGTAATAAAAAAATGTATAATTCAATTTTTAGATCATATTATAATACACAATTTTTAAATAATTGAACGAGTGTGGGACAATATAAAAGTATTATACTTTCCTCTTCAACTAGAAATTTTTAGGAATTTTCTTACCTAAATTTTAATTAAATTGTTTAATTTGATTCATTTAAAAGTATTAAAACTAGACTTTTGCTAAAAGCTAAAATGCCTACATTATAATTACGCATTAAAATTTGAAATGGACAGAAAACGAAACTAACTATTTAGAAAAAAATAATTAATACTAAATATTTAGAAAAAATCTTAAAATAAATTAGGTTTTTTCTGACTTTAAACACAGTAAAATCTCTCAATAGATCTTAAATATTAGACTACTAACTTCGGTCTGCCATACGAAATTAATATTATTGTTGGGAGATAAAGGTAAGTGGTTCCCATAATTATAAGAAGTTCGGCGAATACATCAAAGTAAGTTGTTCAAATATTTTCAGTTTCAATAACTCAAGGACGGTGAGACTAGTACTGCCATTTAAAAAAAAGGCCCATATGGTAAAACACTTCATGAAAAATGCACTTTATATAATACACTTTTATGTATGGTATGCACTTTATTAATATTATGCAAGAGAACAAAACAATGTATAGAAGTTTAAAAAAGTAGAGTGTAATTTCAAATTCCGAAACATGCATCTCATTTCTTCAGAATTATAGTGAAATTGATAAAGTTTCACAAATTTTATAACATATAATATTTAATGAAATGTTCATACTTTTTACTTAATATTTCTTAAAATTTTACATAGAAAATCCCCAAAAATATCAAGGTTTGGAATATGGTTACGAATTAAAATAGTAATTTTTAAAGAAATTGTATATAGACATTCATACCTGAATAAATAAATTTAATTAAAAAAATCCCTAACTTATATATCATTTAAAAAAACCTAAACTACTAATTTTTTTTAATTTGAAAAATAAAGCTCTTACACAGCATTTACTCGCTTAGAAATTGCTGCATTTGAATGCTTGTAAAATTTTTACGCTAGATTTACATTGTCAAAAATCTCATTTTCATATTTACAAAAATACTTAGTTTATTTTATATTTGTAATGCTATCAAAATAATATCAAAATTTTTTTTCCCCCTAAAAAAAGTGCATTTGCAGTTTTTTTTTTTTCTTTTCACATTTAAGAAAATTTATATTGCTTGAAGAATTAAAATTTAAGCTGATCTGGCTATCAAATAAAAATAATTTCATATTCTAATTTGAGTTTGATATTATAAAAAATCAAGTTTAATAATAAGAGATTAATTTAAAGATAGTAATTAGTAATTCATATGTCTAAACAACTATTTTGATTACATTCTAGTACTGAAATACAAATTACAAAAGCCTAATATTTAAAAAGACATCAATTACCATTTTTCTAAATTCTGAATTTGAAAATGATAATCAACAGAAAGTTAAAACTAAAATTTGGTTTACATCTTGACAAGAAATATACATACAAAGCCATTAAATAGTTTATCTTTATTTTAGCAATTCTGAATGGCAACTCTAGGTCACCCCTATTGGAATTTAATTAGTTCTGTTAATCCCCTGAGATAAATTTGAATATAATTAACTTAATTGTTCGAAAATGCTGCTTTTAGAGATAAACGAATCTCTTGAAGTAGATTTCAGGTTGAATTAATTTTGCAATTATTTATGTTATCTCATTATCTAAATCCCTTGTCTTTCAACCTTGTGTACTTCAAAAGAGTTCAACTAGTTTAACTGTAGATTTAACTATTTTACCATTACAAGTAATCACCAATCTCAATGGATAGGACAAATCTAAATACAACACTCTAATGTGTATTATTTAAAAATATAGAGCATTTGCATTTATATTTCCTTTACCCTGTATATTAAAAAAGAAATATCACGTCCCTAGAAAGCTCAGCAGGTGGTTATCAATGATTTTGTAAAAATATTTATTTGGCTTTTAAGAGACAAAAAAAAAAAAAAATATTCGTAACAATATCAACAGTAAATGATATAAATCAACATCTGCTTTAAATGTTTATACTATAGTATTCAAATGTAAATATATTGAATAAACAAACATTATGCAAACGTGTTGGAATTAATTAAATTTGGCTATATATTTAATGATATTAATCAATTGGTCTCAGGAAAATAAAAACAGATATATGAGTATTTCTTAATGTAATTATGTAATTCAATGCCATAGATATAATAAATGTAATAATATAATTTGCAAAGTTAGGGGGATTTTTTTTTTCACATAATTATTTTCTTAAATATTTAATTTTAAAATTACCATTATTTTTCAATACACTTTTTATTTTAGCAATTACATTTTACAGCAATCTAGCTCTAAAGTAAATTGTAATTGTTAGATATATATTATTTTCTCATCCTGGATATAAGTCAATTTCAAGTGAAATATCTTTCAAATATTTGAAGTTATTTTGAGAATTTTATTACCAAGTAAATATATCAATTTAAACTAAAACTCAAATAATATACTATTTTAAGCAGTGTTTTTAATTTTTGTAAAATATTGAATTCTTAATTTGGACTTGATTTAGTTTATTTTCTTTTCTAATTTGGACTTACATTTTAGAAGTTTATTTTATTTCAAATTATCTTAATATAAATGTATCTACGTTAAAGACATAAATATTTCAAGCTCTAGTGCTATATGAAAATTGTAATAACAAAACTATTACGCTAATCTATAATAAACATACGCATATATTTAAATATTTCAGTAAAATAATGTTGAAATATAATTTAAAAAATTTATTGATATCGCGATAAAATTTTAAAAGTAATTATTTTTAATATGATAGTTTTAATAATAAATTAATTTATAATATTTAATTTTTATTATTTTTTTATACTTCTTTTTATTTGAGTGTATATTTTGAAATGAGCTATAATATTAATAATATAATAATAATCTATTTTATATAATTTTCATTATGAAAATATTATTGTTAAAATGCTTCCACTTTATAAATTTTACAGCAATTAATTGTTTATCATTGTACAATAAAAGTTTAATTTAGTAAAAGAAATATTACTGTAAACTGCGTTGAAAAACATTGAAAAGATGAAAAAGACGAATGACATTATTCGACATAATTTGTTAAATTGTTTAGGGGCATTGAAAATTTTAATTTTTAAAACTGATTTCTAACTAAATTCTTGGAAGACAAAAGTGTGGCTATTTCCTGATGATTAAATAATTTTCTTACTTTCTAAATACCAAATATTTTGTTTAAATATTTATTTAAAACCACAAGATTAAAAAAAAAGCTTTTAAAAATATTTCATAAAAAATACTATTATTATTTATCCATTAAATCAAATCTTTTTGTAAAATATTACTAATACTTTATTATGCCTTTGATAAAAAAATATTAACGCAAAGAAAATTAGTTCAAGACTTTTGTTAAACTAGGCTAAAGTATTAGTCTGAAGTTTCAATTGAGATATATCAAAGATAATATTTAGAAATTTTTTTATGCTAACTTTCCTTTAAACAAGAGTTCGATTATAAAACTTTCAGAAAAGAAAATTCAATTTTACACTTCCGTATTCCAAGTTTTTCTGATTATTCAAAGTGAAGAGATAATTTGTGAAGTTAGCGTAATTTTTTTCTCGACGTTTACGTCGCCTGGAATTTCTCTAAACTACCAAGTCTCTTGCTAATCAGCGTTGTTCCAGAACTTGCTCCAGCTCTTCTTAATCAGCGTTGTTCCAGTACGTTTTCTGCCCTGAAGCGATTCCAAAGAAATGTCGCTGAACTGTTCATAAGACCATTTTTCATTTCAGATTTCACCTTGGGAAAATTCGATCTACAAGATCGATTCTATACAAAAATTCAATTTGCTGCTTTCCATGTTTTACTCATTTTGGAAGTCAAGATTTCAGAGAACCTTAGCTGAGTTCTGTATGTGACAAGTTGAAATCAATGTAAAAAGAAATATATATGCTTCGAAACTTAAATTTCAATATAAAAATCTTAAATATAATAAAACAAACCACTTTCTTTACTGATTAAAGAATTAAAGAAATTAGAATTCACTGAATCGTAAATTATTTTTTATCAATTTTTGAATTTTTTAAAAATTTAATTAAACTGCTTATGATTAAGGCTTCAGATCATACAGTTAAAAACATTTATTTGTTGTCTAGGTTTAAGAATCAAGCAATACTTTCATATGATAATGACATTGCTTTGAGTAGAAGATTTTCGAAATTATTTAGAGTACTATTTTGGTTTATAACTTGGGTAACTTATTGGGTAGAGTTTTTGATTAAAATTTATTTAAAAATATTTTGTAAAGTATTAGTAAACTATTTTATTAAAAATTATTAATAGTCGTTACATAATATATTTCAAAATTTATTTTCGGAAATCTAAGTTATACTTCGTTTATGATATATAAATTTAATTACAAACTGTTAAATTTTCTTTTAACTATACATTCCAAAATATATTAAATGAATAAATAAGTATTAAAAAATTATGTTATACAAAAACTATTTGTTAAAAAATAATTTATTAAATTTTGAAGAAGGAGTTTAAAAATAACTTCTTTTAAGAAGAGTTTAAAAAATATTAAGAACCTCTTTTAAAAATAATTTCTATAAATACAAGTTTTTAAGTTCAATATATTGCATTATATTTTATTTATTTAATGTTATTAAATTAATTAAAGACTACGTTCACTCGACACTGATTCTTAAGAATATTTTAAAAATAAATATTTGAAAAGTAAACAATTAATTTATGAAACATGAATTTTGTTCATGTATTGAAGGACAGGAATAAAACTGAAATATATGATTATTCTAAGTTTGTAGGTAAGAACTGTAACCCTACTCTATCATCACATAAGCAAACATCCTAGTGATGTAAAAGGTGCGTTTATAAGGTTGTAAAAAATATCACTGAAAATAAGAAATGCGAATCACTTCTCATAAAAATGTAACAAACCATCCCGCACAAAGGTAATAGATATGTTTCATGATCTTTCAATCGAGTCACTGAATTCTGTTGTAGCCATCAAGTCTTTTCCATGGTACACGCATTCAAATATAAAAACTTAGCCTTGTTCTTTCCTTTTATCGTAATTTCAGACAACAAGAAGACTTGAGTGACAGTCGACTGTCCTGACTTGAGCTAATGGTAAGCATATTCGATCCAGAACTATTCAAGGAGAGGGGAATAAAACAGCTCAATAGCCGTAATTCGAATTCCTTCAATGGAAAACAAGGGTTCTACGCTATTGTAAGAACCTAAACCATCGATTCCTGGGGTGAACATGCCAAGACAAAGAAAACGGAATACTCAATGCGTTAAGGAAAGACGATGAAAAATCGCATTTCTCGATTGTTATTTCTTTTTTTCTTCTTCTGTTCTTTTTTTTTGTTTTTGTTTTTTGAGATCTCTCCGCAAGCTCTGAAATATGCTGAAAACAACATCTGTCTTATGGGTCCACTTTATCTATGTCGATTCCAAAGGAAAAAAAACAGAAAGAAAGGAGACGAAATAACTAAGTTTCATCCTTCTTTGTAAACGATTGTTTTATAGCTTTCATAAATGTTTGCCGTGTTATTTTAAAAATACAAGGAAAACAGAATTTTTAATCGCTTGTTCAACTTTCGTATAGTTATTCATTTCTGAGTGTTAAGAAGAAAATTATGCTTCGAAATTCATCCTTTTTCCGATTGATATACTATGCTGATGCAAAATAGGTTGTACGGATATCTTTTCATGAATATTCCTGTTTTACGATTTATTTTAGAAGGTTATTCTCCAGAAAATAACACATATTGAATATTAAAATCACCTTTTGAATGAATTAATTAGCAGTACGAGGTTGATTGTTTAATTACCAAAAAGTGTGTTTGAAGTTTTATTGCCTTTCCATGATGAGTTGAATTGAACTATTCTGTGAAAAGCTTTACAGAATATATTAGGAATATTATAATATAAATATTATCCATAATATTTTTAATTAGTATGTAATATATAAATGTATATTACGTTCTATACTCTCAGTTTAAGAATACTAGACATGATCATAATATTGATGAAAAAAAAAGTTTTTCTTACAATGCTTTTTTTTTTTTTTTAAATTTAAGCTTCTTTAAATGTAAATACATTCCTCTGCATTGAAATTGCAATACCAAGAAGGAAAAGTGGTAAAAATATATAAATCACAGGATTGGTAGACACATGAATGGATATGTTCAAACCATTAAGTTTCCTTGTTTGTATAAATTGAGAGGAGCTTCAGAGGAATAAAACACTGATCAAAAACTAACTTTTATAACTTATTAAAACTTCGAACTTAAGAAAATGCGTATAATGCCTCACGTGTTCTGACGTGGAGCTATTATCACTTATCACAAACTGAGAAGTCCTTAATTTTTGAAATGAGATACTTGGTTTATCGCTTCCTCAGATTACTGCGTATTAGCCAGACATCAGCACTGTCCCATTTTGGATGTCCCAGGGGTCGAGAAAATATCGATAAATTCGTATCGTGGAAAGAAGTGCACAAAGGTAAATCTCACAAAGGGGAGAATGTCTCATTAGGAGGTATGTTCATAGCGATACTTTCAATACTTCGAGCGAAATTAGATGGCACATTATTCCAAATGTAAGATGCACAACTGTGTTCAGAAGCAGTCAGAAGGTATTTGCATGAAATTGGACTACAAACTAGAAATCCAGCTTCTGGTGTTGCATTTAGTCCATGATACCAAACTCAAAGGCTACCATGGGGCAAAGTATGATATCGGTAGTGTTAAGAATAGAAAAGTATTATCTTCAGTGATGAATCCCACTTTTTATCTTAATGATAACAATAAACTGGTCTGAAGACCAAATAGCCGACGTCATGAAAAAAACCTTTAAGAGAGAAGATTACTCTGGTATTACACCTGAAATTATTGTATTGGATGTCATCATGTATGGTAGGAGAACCCCTCTAGTGATTATTTAGAGTACATTAACTATTCAGCATTACATTGATTTTATCATTGGTACAGAGGACGTCTTTTCTGGCAGGTGTAATGAAACCATTTATAGGAAGACAACACCAGGCCACACGTTGCTTGTACTAACTTAAACAACTTATGTGGTTCATCAGTTTCTTCCAACTTGTCACTCATACATCATTCTGAGGTATCATTTTTCGGCAATGCAAAGTAAAACGCTCATTAAGCTATCTTGGTGTTTAGATTTCCAAGTGAATTCAGCCTCCCCGAATATTCCACATAAAATCATTAGCAATTTCCTTAATTACATACCAAGCCATTTAAAGATTTGTTTTTTATTATTATAAGGTAGTTATGTTAGTTATTGAATAAATTGAGTAAATTTGACTATTTTGTTTTCATTTCTGTTCATACGAGTATCATTAACATACCCTCGATCCAGTGAAATTCAATATTGTACGAATTTTCCTTCTTGATGTTTCAATTTGAAAGTTACGGAGCATATGTTTTTCACAAACTAATTTATAAATAATAATTAGTTGAAAGAATCGCCAATAACTTTCCTGACTATAAAGTATATTCTAAATTATTTAGAAAAACATGCGAACTTAAAATTTTCAATTGATAAAGAAAATAGAATGCGAAATGCGAATATTTTTATCATAAATATTATATTATGGTGTGTTGATGCTTAATTAAAAAGTGACTTAAAAACAGTTTCAATTAAATATCTGTTTTTACAGGTTTACAAATATACTAAATAGTTATTATCAATGTTTAACTGTATACAGATACAAAGAAATACGAATACTGGTTATATTCTTAACTTCGTACTGAATAAGACATTAATATTGAATTAAATTCACTCTATATTTGCTTTGAATGGGGTAGACATAATTCTCTAATTTTATGATAAAATAGAAATATTAAGACATTTTAAATAAATATGAACTTATTTAAATCGGAAGAAATATTGAATAAATAAAGTAAAATCATATCCAGCAAATGCAATCATTTGTATTTCAGTCCAAGAATGATAATTTTGTCAATGTTAGATGACTAAAAGTACCAATCAATTTTTCTTAATTCTTTCTTTTTAATTTCAATTGTTTTTAATTTGAGCAGAGACAATTATAATCAACTCTCTAACTAAATTATTGCACTAATAATTCTACCATGCAAAAATAAACCAATCACCCTAATAGTGGTTTTGTTGATTTCAGTTCAATTGATATTTAAGGCCTTATATGCAATTGAGTTTTATGACCAATTGCTTTACATCAATTTTTTCATACCTTTTAAGAAAATACTATTCTATTATGAAATAGAATAGTATTTTTCATAAAAAATAATTTTTATGAAAATTAAAATATAAAAAAATACTATTCTATAAATGAGATATTAAATTTATTTATCACCTGCTATGCAATTATTTATTAAAAATCGAGTGCATAATATTGTATTTAAATGCAAATTTATAATTTATGTATATTATTTTATCTAAAGATATTAAATATTTCATATAAATAAAATCTATCTAATTATTTTCGCATTGTATTATTATACATTAACTATGAGTGATGATGAAAGGACAATTTACATTTCTTCGAATAGTTTCGGAATTCCCATAAGCAAATTTACAATAATACTTCTAAATTTTTAGTTCATGTACGCAATTTTATCTTTATCAAAAGATAAAATTGGTGTAAATGAACTAAAAAATTTATAACTTCTACTACATTCACTTTACGAAAACCACAACCACAATTACATTCAAACGATTACTCCTCAAACATATCACTATTTGATCAAATTAAAACAGGAAAACACTTTCTAACATCTCAGGTTTCGAGGAATACAAATGACTTGCTTGTAGTACATTCAGTTGGTGTATTTATCACAAGCGTTAAAGCTCAACTGAATTGAAAAATAAAAGTAGCTAGAACAAATAGCAGTAGTGCTGAAACGATACATCAAGTAGAAGAGTGGTGAATCCGATAAAGTATAGGTATTTGGGGTTTATTGATTTTTTTCTAAATTTATATTGTGATTCAAAGGTAAGTTGCATGTGAACTGAATAATTTTAATCTTTCTAGAATTAAAAAATAACAATAAAAATATTAATCTTTAGATAAAAGAATGTACACAATAAAATGTGTGGCAGATCGAAGTTATTATTGTGTTCTACGTCTTTCTATAATTTAATTCCTTTTGGAAAAATTAAAAAGGAAAATTAATTTATTATTAAGAGTAAACTTTATGGAACAGGATAAGTATGAATATTTAATAACAAAAGTATAAAGAAGGAAATATAATATTTTACTCGCATTAAATTATATTGATCTAATTTAAGTAAAAATTAATTAAATATATTGTTTCCTAGTAAATATTAACTACATTACTTTACGATATAAAAAAAATTGGTTTTATTTCGTTAAATGAGAGTTTTCGGCCATTCCAAGATATCTATCTAGTAAAAGAGTGGTTTATCAGGATAGTTATATTTTATTTAAAACTCTGAAGGATAAAGAAGCATAATTCGATGATAAAAGTATAAAACTTTAGCGTAATTCATTTTATTAGTTATTTATTTTACAGTTTCAAAATTTTATTTTCTAGAATTACCAATTTTAAAGGAGGACAGTATAATGGAATTAGATTTATTTTAAAATATTTCATCAATAAAATTACATTCAACTGGCCTTAAGCAACCTTTTTGCAATAAGGAAGAAAAATAAAAGTTTAAATATATTTATTGCACTGTAAACTCCTATTTGCGAAGAGCAGAGGTACAAGGTAAAGGTTTGGGATTTCATCCAGGTCTTTTCTGTATCCTTGTTTTTAGGTGAATGCGACAACTTGCTGAACAGTTCACCGAGTCTAAAATTTCTCTCTGGATCTGCTTCTGATTGCCGCGGTTCTAATTCTACGCATCTTATTAGTCCGGTGACCGGCTACAAGCCTGTCCCTGGTCATGTGACACTACGTCGTCCAATCAGCGCATCAAATCTTTCCCCTTTGGGGGTGAAGAGGGTGGGTCAGAAATTGGGGCAGATTTCTCTTCTAAAAGGCTGTTGTGAGACCCACTCGTGTGCTCTACCACTAATGGACATGCAAGACCGAAGAGGACATCTGCTTAACAACTCCATAAGCACTATTTGAGCCACGTGCAACTTTCACGATATGTATAAAGGCAAACCGTAAGCCACTAAGGACTTCCAGACGACTACTAATTGGTGAACTTCAATGAAGTTTAAAAATTTGTCGTTCGATTACGAACTGAATGCCCTGCTTAGCAATGCTGAGCACAGAAAGGGGCAAAAAAGCACAGGTTAAATTTTGCAGGAAATATGTAAATTCAGAATGAGTTTATTTATTAAATGAACTCACATATAATACTTTGTTTATAGCTTGAAATAAAGATTTAACTTCACCTACAATATATGAATGTATAAAACTAAAAATTAAAGATTCTTATGTGTTTAATAACTGGAAAATGAGTATAATAAAAGCAATTTTTTTTTACCATTCAAACACATTTTATATGATTAATGATTCCATTATGGAAACATTTCTTGTTAGAATATATATAAATATATTTCCAATAGAATTCAAACCATTGATGATGCTAATCAGGTAAAATTAAGAATGCTGCACATAATTTTATTAACTTATTAGTCTGTTATATCGTAAGATGATTTTCAAAAATTCAGG
>BPLR01021491.1:0-2500 GCA_021605095.1 Caerostris extrusa
TTACGTATTGCTAACTTCTGAGCTTGTGTAGGGAATACATAAAATGTTAGTTGTATAATTTTAAAAGGTAAAACTTTTTTATTACATTTTTCACCTTACCATAATATGAAATATAGGCAAAAGTATAGTTAAACAAATTCTGAAAATAAAGAGAAACCAAATTAATCTTTTTTTACTTATTCCACGAAACTCAAAATAACCTCAAAGCGCAGATGTAGATAATATTTAGTACGTTTCATAATACTACTATGCCCAAAAAAGTAAGACTAATTATTTTTTCAAAAACTCTAACTTTTCTTCCAAATTTATTTCATCGTCTTCAAGTAATCCCCTCGGACACAATGCACTTATGTAACTTTTCCAATCCTCAAAGCATACTAAAATGTCAACGGCAAAAGGGTGATGGTCGACCAGAGGAGCTCTTCGTTTCAACGCGTTGTCTGCCTTCTTTGAACTGTTTGTACCACTTCTTAGAAATTTTTTTCGATATAGGAATGCTCACCGAATGGCTTCTGCAACATTCTATACGTTACCGCAAACAAAATTGAATGCAAGTTCTTTGCTCAACTAATTCAGACATTTCAAAAATCGCCGGAATCAGTTTTAGCGTCTGACAGCGCCAAGCGTAACTCCAACACTAATGAATATTTTGACGTCAAATTTCACACAGTTGTCAAGGACAGTGCCAGCAACCTAAAAGAAGAAAAAAAAATGAAATTTCATAAATCCCTGGGAATTTTAAATTGAAAATTGGTCTTACTTTTTGGACACAGTGCAATTTAATTAGAGTGATTATAACGGATATTTCATCGTTATAAACACATTTACCCACACCGAAGTTAGCAGGGCGCTATGAAAGCGTAATTGTGGAAAACACTTTACATTTCTTCACGCTTTTATGAATAAATTTAATAAGCAGGAAGTGAAATTATCTTTATTTATAACGTCTACGCTTGAGACACTCCAATTTTTACTTTAAGAATAATGCTTTTAATTAGCTCATTGGCCTGTCAAACCCCCAGCAAGATGGGGATTTTTATATCGAAAGACCAACTTCAGAGGGAAAAATAGGATTTTTAGGCTTAAATAATACTTTAAGGAAATAAGTTTTTAATGATGTTACAAGAAGAAAAAAATTCCTGATGCGATTAAGTTCAAGAAGTGGGGTTGAAAAAATAATTAAAATCTATAATTGAATCGAAAGAGATTGACTTCCGAGTAGCAAACTAAAATTTTTTGTTTTAATTTGTTATTAAACGAGTTAAAAATATTAAGATTACTTGTGATTGAGATGAATGAGTTTTTTCCTCTTTTGGCTGATGTTGAAAGAGCATTTATATAACTACTAGAAATATTCAATTAAAATGTTGTTTGGTTTTCTGTGAGACTTTTGAATTTCATTTTTATTCAATATTTTAAAGTTGTTTTTTTAATGATAAATTTGTACTTTTAGAAAATTATTATTTAAATATGCACAAATATATTTTAATGAAAATTGGAGGAAATATCAAAAATATACATAAAAATAATTCATACACTCGAAATAAGTAAAACATACGTCCTTAAAATTATAATTAAAAATTAATTTTAAATAATAAAATATTTAAAAAATGTATTTTTTAAATTAATTGTAATTTAAATTATTAAATATTAAATTTTAAATTAAAAACTAAATTAAAAACTATAAAATAATTGTTTAATTAATTTTAATTTAAAAAAACATATTAAATGATTTTTAAATTAATTAATCCATAAACTCAAAACAACAAACTTTAATTTTTTCTTTAATTGAATTATTTTTTAATTAATTTTATAGTTAAATTATTAAATTTTTAATTATTTTAATAAATTTTAATTTTTAATTTAAAATTTTAAAATAAAATTTAATTTAAAAATAAATTATTTAACTTTGAAAAAAAAATAGCTTATTAATTAATATTTTTAATTTTTCTTTGAACTGAAATCAATGTTTAGATAGTCACTTTTTTAATCATATTCTTATTAAAATAAAAAATAAAATTAGCAGATTATAAATTGAATTCGTAGCATCTAATTTTCTTTAGATATTCCATCCTGTTTTTTAACCATATGAACTTCTTGTAAAATAAATTTGATATTTCACTTTTTTAGTCGAAACTATTTTTTAAATTTACATTCCCTTTATGTCTTATGGAACATAAATTTTAAGAAGTTCCCATTTTTGTCTAAAATAGTTGTTTACTTTAAAGTTATAATACGTTTTGTTTACCAACAGGCAAGAAAAAATGTACATGAAACTGTAAACTCTTTTCGAAATTTTTTTCACATTAAATAAACATTTTAAAGTGACGTTTTAAAATTTTTATTATGATAAAAACACAATTTTATTTTTAAATTTAAGAGAGGAAAATTGTTAGAAAGACAGTGTAAACCCATATCTTGGGCATCGCCAAGCATCGCTTGGCGCATTTTAAAATCGCCAAATTTGGCGCATTTATACGTTAGCAGGATTCTCTTGATT